>JAVYIG010006369.1:0-119086 GCA_035222895.1 Strongylocentrotus droebachiensis
TATCAATCGCAAGTTTGCAATCTCTTATGTACATAGTTGCGATTGATATCAATCATATTAACTCTTTGTAAGACAGAATTATGGAGGGGTCCCGGGTTCGAAACCAAGTCAATGCGCTCGTTCCCTTTGGTAAGGCAATAATCCTTATTACCAAGTCCTTTGGAGAGGACTTAAAGACGTCGGTCCCCTGGTTACTTACTGACAAGCATATAATACTTTCTTTAATAGCAGTCAGGTAAAACAATCATCAACCATCTTTGATAAAGGAATAACTTGGTGGCAGAGCATACTGCAATGTAAACTAGCACCTGAGCATTGAGGGAAGCATTTTGATGTTTTGGATGGTTTCATTTTCAGACATTTGCCAGAATTGTCAATCATTCTTTGAAAATTCTGTAAATATTCAAATAATCACCATTTTCAACAAAAATTCACCCATCTCTTGCTTGAACCTGGGGCACACAGGAAACATGTGGGAGAATGTGCCCTTCCCTTCACCCCCAGCCTATTCTATAGCAATCTATGTGATATTTGCTATGAAAAATTGAAAGTAATCACAAGTGTATACACTTAGAACGATAATATTGTCATATCATTATTCGTCACATCTCCAACTTTGTCAAATATTTGGTATTGGCTATTTCTTAGTTTGGGCCTCAAGGTCATTCAAAATTGTAGTTTAAATTTACAGGTACAGTCAAACCTGCTTAAGTGACCACAGGTCTACAAAGACCACCTGTCTACAAGGACCACATATTTTGTTTCCCTTGAAAACGGTTTCTCATTGAAACATGTACTTAAGAAACCTGTCTACAAAGATCGCTTTTTGTGTTTCCCTTGGGCGGTCGCTATAGACAGGTTTGACTGTACATTCATCCCTGAACCAATGACTTACTTTTCAGCAGCATGGCAGATGGTGCCACAGGTATCGGCCATGTCATCGACCAGGATAGCAACCCTGTCCTTGACATCACCGACCAGGACCATGGAGGCTACCTCGTTGGCCTTCTTGCGCTCTTTGTGAATGAGGGCGAACTCGATGTTGAGCCTGTCTGCGATGGATGTCACCCTGTATTAAAGTCAATGGGAGATTATGTATTACTGAATGACACATTCTCTCGTGACAATTGCTTTGTGGTAAATGTTGCAACACATGCTAGCCATATCAACCCAGGACCCAATCTGGGCCCATTGCATAAAACTTACCATTGATGGTAACTTTGCCATCAATGGGTAACTACCATGGAAACCTTGATTTTGATTGGCCGTGAGCTCTGTTACCCTGTTGGAACACAACAATGAAGTGGTAACCATTAACTTAAAGTGACTCGGTAACATTGCCTCAGATTCTGAAACGAAATCATGCTGCAATCATTATTATAAACCTTTAGGTCAGTCAGGAATCCCATGACGTTTACAAGCCGATCGCCAGTCTGATTTTCAAGATATTTATGATTGGAATTCGAAATTTCAAAAACCATTTCCCAACGGGTTTTTATGACACTACCGTCTATTGGGGAAAATGAGTACGAGTATGATTTTTACTTTTTTGAGGCACTTCATGATCATTTTGAAGCACAACACTGATGTAGGGCCATGTATCTCAGATTTAACATTGTTAAATGATGCCTTTAAAACATGCATATAATAGCATTCATATATACATATATATCGGGACAAATGTTAAAGATTGGCATTCTGTTTCTTCATTGTTTTATTTAATTTTAATTTTTTTAAAATATTATTTTATTAACAACATTTTCTTGTCAGGTATCCTTTTCATAGTTGCTTATGCAGACTATTAATAAAGTGTGCTTATATGTGCTTATAATTGCCCTCTTCTGCTCTGTGTGAGGCTTCAATTCAAAAAACCACATTTTATGTTTCTTAGCAATCAGATCATGTCATTCGTCAGCGGTTTCAAGAGACCATCACAAAAAGAGACTGATAAGAATTCAGAGAAGAACTCTATCAGTGTCCCTGTGAGGGTCTCCCTGCTGTGTATGGTACCCCAGTCCCGTTTCCTACAGGCCACCCATAGTCTGCCAGTAAAACACTGTCAAGTTATGGGAAGAGCCCTTGTAGGAACAGAGACAGGGACCATAGACAACAAAGCTCAGAGAATGGATTGACTTTAACATCATCTTGCTTTTCTTTAAAAACGAACCCTGACAAATCCTTTTAAGTGAGAAAATTCTTTTAATCATGTATTATAACTTGTTCAACATCCATTCTTTTTCTGTATGGGACCCAACAATGAAGTGGTAACCATTAACTTAAAGTGACTCAGTAACATTGCCTCAGATTCTGAAACAAAATCCTGGATTTAGCTCATGCTGCAATCATAATTATCAACCTTTAGGTCAGTAAGGAATCCCATGATGTTTACAAGCCGATCGCCATTCTGATTATTAATATATTTATGATTGGAAATCGAAATTTCTTTTTTTGTTTTCCTTATAACACTACAGTCTATTGGGGGAAACGAGTATGGTAAAACCGGTCACTCAAAGATTTTTACTTTTTGAGGCACTTCATGATCATTTTGAAGCACAATTTTTTTAGGGCTTCAATTTACCCCATATCACAGACACTGATAACACGTAGGGCCATGCATCTCAGATTTGGCATTGTTAAACGATGCCTTTATCCTAAACTTTATTACAACCCAAGCCCTAACCCAAAGTCTTTGATGAAATAGAACCTCCAGCGATTCAAGAATTGTTGCCTGAACGAATATGTTCATTAGGTGGACAGTTCTCATCCAATCACCATATGCCGCCCACATCTGTGTACGAAAACTACAGTATTAATAATGGACAGAGAAGTAAAATTCTTGGCCCTAAAATGACTTAAATATAAATCACTGGTTGTTGTTCATTAAACCCTCATAAGTAGATGTTCTCTCGACATCTCATTGAAACACCTACATCAACTGCATGTCAGCAAACTTGAATTCATTAAAGGGTTTCAATGGGAGGTTTGCACATTTGTAATCTTCGAGAAACAGATTCGTGAAAAAATATCCTAAAAAATAAAGGCCCAACCGATGACTACTGTAAATCTCCGTGTTTGAGACGCACTTTTTCCCGCCGAGAAAAAAAAAGTAGTTTTGGGGGGGTCTTGGTCTTATACACAGGTGCGTCTTATACACAGAGATTTACGGTATAAGAAAGTCATATTGTGGAGCAATATATGAATTTGCCACTGAAAGGGACTGGTTCTTGATCCTTAAGTTCTTTCATCCTTACCTCTTTGCGCCTCCTGCATCAGGTGAAACGATGATGCTGTTGGCCCATTCAGAGATGTTCTCTTTGATCCACTTCAGAACAGCAGGCTCAGCATAGAGATTGTCAACTGGGATGTCAAAGAAACCCTGAAAAGAAAGGAAAAAAAGGAAAATTTAATTTTGGTAGGCATCATCTTCCTTTGTGCCAAGTAACATCATGCTATTAGAGTATCCAATTCCATCCAATCCAATCCAATCCAAAATGAAGTTTGCAGTTACAAAGCGCTGTACATATTGCTCCACACATTTGGATATTTAAAGCCATACTGCACTAGAAGCACTACCTCAAATCCTCTCTAGCGCCATCTCAGGTCAGCTGTAACAGTACGGTCGCGTATCTCGATGCTTCCCTGCAGGCTGCTTGTGTGTACTAAGCTAAGATTTTGGTGTGAGTCCTGCCCCAAATTAAGTGCCATCGCTGATGCTTAAACAACAACAATGTAGACTGTAGAATTAGTGCTAGTTTCTGATCTTTCTGACAAAAATGACTGTCAGCTTTTCTACTAATGCAGTAGAGAATATAGGATAAAGCTACAGCAACTCGTACATGTACATCTAGGTCGCAGACAAATCAACCTGCCTCTCTTGCTGTTTCACAAACTAAGATGAAATACAAACTGCTGGAAATGCCTTGCCTGAGGCACATGGTTCTTTTCCAGCTGACTGGGTGTGTACCTTTTTGGTACATGCTCAGTACAAAGAGCATGGCCAAGCTTAAAGATAAACTTGAGTACTGGTAAAAAAAGAAAATGAATTCTCACAGAATCTAACGAAACTTACACTGAATGTTCAAGATTACAAATAAATGTCATGTGCCAAAAAAATTTGGAAGAAAATGTATACTGGCTGAGTAATGAGCATAGAAAGATAAGGAAATCAGGGTAGTACTAGCCCCGACACCATGTGTGTTGTCCCATATACATCTTTCTGTGTAAGTGATTGTTACTTTACCAAGACTCTGCCAAATTTATGATGATTTTGATGACTCCAGAGCCTTGCATTATACACCATTACTTACATGCTATATAATCAACTTTTCTGATCCATTCCACACCTTTTCTTTCACAATGCAATCGCATTACCAGAACTCAAGTTTATCTTTAATTTGCATTTTGACACATGAGATCTCATAGCTCAATTTGCATTTTGACACGTGAGATCTCATAAGTACAAAAGCCCATCCTCGGCTGAATAAAATTAGGAATTTAATTTCAAAAGGCTCCTGACAATGGGAACTGTGATACCCAAGAGAAAGTTCAGGAAGAGGGCAATGGGGAGATCTTTCTTTTGTATGGAGGGATCCCAATCACAATGTTCATTCCAATAAGCGAGTTCACGGTTGCAGTCTGAGCATGAGCAGATCAAGGTCATTGCAGAACAAATTGTGAAATACACGGAGACGCAATACTGGATACGTGCTCATGAAAGTTATGTAATCGTTATTCATTCTTGCACATTCAGTGCACTCCATGATACACAGGTGGAAGTATTCTTTCAAAAGGGGAAAACAAAGGCTATATTATATAGCACCTCCATCGATGTAGGAGTGATTATTTCACAATGTACAAAGTGGGACCTCTTCACGTTTTGAAGATCTGTGGATATTCGGGGTCATTGCAGTAATGTGGTAACCGTGAACTGGTCTATTTGATGACCATAAAATGTCTTGTTGGGTGAACTACTTAACGCATGTGTATGCCCTTGCATAGATTAGGGCCCTATATGCAAAGTTATTGTTTTCTTCTATTTTCTTCATACTCCTACCCGTTTACCTATAGATTGGTGTGACGTCATCAAAAATCTATTTTTAGAATTTCTCAATTTTTTCTTCATTTTCTGAAAGAGCATAAAAAATAATGTCCAAATGTCGAAAACCAATTTAATAATGGTTAGGAGCCAGAGCATATAACACTGAGTTCCTATAGGAAATATATTTATTCAGATGGTCATAGCTCAGCCAATACTTAACATATTAAATTGGTTTTCGACATTTGGACATCATATTTTATGCTTTTTCGGAAAATGAAGACAAAATTGAGAAATTCTAAAAATAGATTTTTATGACGTCACAGCTTCGGTACTCTATAGAATGCCAGATAAAGGTTTATTTAGGTTGACTTTTTCACCCGTTAATGGTTTTTCCTCCAAGTCTGGTGTCAGCGAATTATGACCTACCGGTACTGCACTATCATCTCCCTTTAATAAAGTAATTGACTGATCAAGACTAGGGCAATGACATTTTGATGTCTTCAGCTACACCCATTGCATATGTGAGATGCTTACCAATTTGGATTCCATTATGAGACCAACCGACACACAAAGCTTTCAGAGTCTCAAGCCATAGATCTCTACAAACATAAACAAAAGTCTGATCTTGACATTTATTAAAGGGGAACATCACCCATCGTGCCCTCACAACCCTCCCGCCACATCCATACTGATTTTCTGCAGCCAACTTAAAATGCTTCATCTTCAAAAAGATATATGGAATTTAAAATTAATTCATAAGATCAAGCTTGATGAAATAAAAAATAAATTGCATTGTCAGAGGTATACCTGAATTTGTGATGCGTGAAGATCCATTGTGATGATGTGATCTGCTCCAGCGACAGACAGCATGTTGGCAACCAGCTTGGCAGAGATGGGTGCACGGCTCTGTATACAAAAGGAAAATCAGAAATTATGATTTAGTATTTAGTGATTTACATGTACATGTAGCTCTATAATCAAAGACTTACATGTAGATGCTTTGAGGTTCTAATATGAATATGCAGTGCTAAAATCAAATAAAGTTCAATTATAAGAGAATTATAACCTGTGCCGTATGCAAGAATTATTCTGAAGACGGAGTGACAACTGTTTTAAAGAGACTGCAAAGTGCACACACAATATTTTTGATCTTCAAATGAAGAGTTGTAAAAAGTAATGATGAAAAACAAAGAGCACAAAAACACATGCTATGATGAAGTGAAACCCATCACCAACTGTCATTATATCCGCAATGATGCTGATACAATGATACAGGCTTGCGCAGTAACGACAGACACTGACGTAGATTGAGTTATTCTGAGAAGTTTATTGCATTCATGCCCGTTAATCTACAAGGTTCCCCACCAAAGTGTACAAGAGAGGTATAAAGCAAGACAGTTTCTCATCACGACATGGGCATCACCATTTTCTTGATAACATGACGGACTACGCAAAGTCCTTTATCAAGTAAATGTATTCAAATTTATGGATGCTTCCTTTCCAGGTGTGTGTGGTGATTAGGTGATGTATTTCATTCACCCGCTATTATCTTTTGTATTACATTTATCAGAGTGCAGATTGAGGTTTCCTCTAATTGTTTCCTTTAATTGCATTAAGCCCTCTTTCAGTCTTCTACATTACATTGCAAATCAATCATTCAACAAAAGTCATAACAAAATACTATGTCAAAATTGCTCTGCTATCAACTCACAAAGCTATAAATCAACAAAATAGCTAGTATAAATAATTACATGCCAAGGTTTGTCAAGAATTAAAAAGAGTTTACTGTACAAGTTGTTTCAATGTGGAGGAATGGCAGATAGATACCCCAAACAGAATTTTCTGTTGACACATTTGAAAGAAAGAAAAAAAATCAGCCTTCTGTTTGTAGGATTTTTTTTTTTTTACTGTCAATTTGGTTTGACATCCCCTACATGTATTTTCAAATGGTCTAGCTACAATGTCTGCCTATCCTTAGCATGTTCATGCCTTTAAGACCAACATTTTAAATATGCACTTGACTAATATCTAACAAATGAACATGTCCATTCCATCTACATGTACATGTAAACAATGCAATCTTGCTCTTGAGCATTCCAATGGAAGATACCCCTCAGCTTGCATCATTTTGGATGGAAAAAGTTACATGTACATCTTCCCCTGCAGTTTCGGTAAAAGACTGACAGTCTAGGACATAATTAGGCCTTGATTTCCCAAATTTTAGATAACTGTAGAAATTGTAGTTTCTCATATTTTGACAAATCAGACTGTTTCACTACCATTTAAGGACAAGACAGAAGGGGGACATACACAGTACACATATCCGCCAATTTCTACAAATTCATTCTGAATTCTGGGTTTGGGTGAATTTTTATCTATTTAGTTAAAAATGAGGTATTTTTGATACCACATTTTCAGGTACAGTTGTACATGTATATCACACATCAATTTACACTAGATACCTCCATCAGTTTATATCATTATGATGGTGTTTCTATTTTTTGACCCCACATCGGAATGAATACCTCTGTACATCACCGCATCCGCCCACATAAGTAAGCTACCCGTCTACCCCTTCCAAAACAAACAAAGATGCTAATGTCAGCCCCCTGCATGTAATGGAATCAGAGTTGGACACACACTTTATCAATCACTGACTGACAGGCTCTCACATCGGGACATTGAAGGCGTGTGCAGAGTTTGGCATTGAGAACACCATCATGTTCATGTACAAATCCAATTATGGCGTTACATTGTATTTGTACATCAGATTACAGCACACGTTGTCCAATGGGAAAGAAATTGACCAAGATAAAGGAACCTGAAAAGGAACATGAATCTGTCTTCCACCATATCATTCATATTTCTCTTTTAATACTTCAGAAGAGAATTCAACAAAATAAATAAAAGTACAGTAATTATTTTAAAAAAACTATTTATAAATGAATTTTGCGGCGATGACGGATGATGATTGTCTTTAACTGTAAGTCCTATCCAGAGTTTGTTTCAGATCAAATATCTAACAAAATTATAGTTTGTTGGGGTCAATCTATATTCATGATACAACATGAGGGACGACAATAGGTCTATGCTACTACCGACGTCCTGTTAATGCACTGCCGTGAATGGACGTCTCACTTATCAGTCCACGCAAATCTAAAAGTCCCTATTACTTGGTGAAGTCTGGGGACACCGAATGACCAAATATTTTGGACTTGAATCTACTTACATGTATATTCTTCACTTATAGTATGTATGAAAGGGTAGAGAAATATAGAGAAATAATAATGTATCACTGCTGAATGCTTGTAAGGGTATGTGGAGTCTGGACTTAAATATGTCATTTGATGTAGTTAAAGAAAGGTCAGTTCTTAAAATTATGTTTTTTCTGCATTTTCCATGGATTTATCCATGCCCTTTAGCAGGGCACAGAACAAAATCCTAACAATCAACTTACTTTGTCCTTCTTGTCTTGCCTGGCATAGGGGAAGAGGGGGATGACGGCCGTAACGCGAGACGATGAGGCAATCTTACAGGCGTTGATCATGATCAGCATCTCCATGAGGTTGTCGTTGATGTCGCCACACCCACTCTGCACGATGTAGACATCTTCACCACGCACGCTCTCTCCGATCTCTACACTGTAATAATTAAAGAGTATATTCCAGAATGAGACATTAACTTTAATTAATCAGTTTGGGGGTATTTTGTGCTCACTCAGGGTCCCTCCACAAGAAGAAAAATGATACAAATACATGTACATGTATGCAAATTGCAAAATGGTACTAAACATGAAAATGTTTATACAAAAATGTCGAATTTCTACCCCAAAAAATGTGATTGAGAGCATGAAACAAGCACATGTAAAATGAACTTTAATCAGTTCAAGGTCTTTCACTAGTCTCCAACTTTTTCCATGTGGGTAACAAACACTGTCTACGAATTTGAAGGTACATCATGTTCAAAAGACAACACACAGCTACATGTAAGAGGTTTTACACAACACCCAAGCTACTCAAAAGTTTGAACCAGGAGGACAAGTACAGGAACCCATTCAGAATCATTCCAGCCGTCAAAAAGTTGGTGAGATCCTGCAAAACCAAGGCAGTACAATTGACCGACAAGGACATCAGTAGAAAAACACTGGAAGAAACTGCTGTTCTTCCTATGCCTGTTTCTACGCTGTTTGCAGACTTCAAGAAGACGTATCCTCACATCAACATCAAGAGTTCATCCTTCTTCATGCTAAGACCCAGACATGTCAAACTAATGGGTAAAAGTAATTTGCATAGATGCTTGTGTGAATATTGCACAAACGTGCAACTGAAAATCACCATAGTCAAAAGGTTCCATCTGACAAAACTCAGCATGTGCAACAAACTTGAACGTCAAGATCATCATGATCCGGATTGCTACCTACGGCAGTGTCAAGACTGTCAACATTGTGGAGAAAAGCTCCTCGAGAAGCACCTTGAGTCACTTGTTGGAAAGACAGGTGCAGATTACAGGACCCAGTGGAGTCGATGGAAGACGGTGAAAGTTGGCAACAAATCCAAGATGACATTGAACAACAAGGAAGGCACTGTTCATGAATTAATGTCTAAACTATACAAGGAGGCTGAAGGACATGCAAAGCATCTTCATATCTGGCAGTGGCAACACAAGGAGTACAGCAGGTTGATCAATGACCCACCTCAAAACACTGTCATACATGTAGGTGTACATGTACTGTAGGTGTTCAGGATTTTGCAGAAAATTACGAAGTGCAAGCTGCACCACTGGGCACATGAGCAGGCGACGGTTCATCCGTGTGCGCCTACATGTACAAGTGCTAATGGCATTCGAGACCTGTCATTCACTCAATGATTTATATCAGTAATGGCAGAAAGCATGACTATCATGCTGTGAACCACTTTTACTGGCATTGTATTAATCATCTTTTAAACGACAAGCTTGACATATATATGTTGTCATTAGATTTAGCGATGGATGTGCCACACAATATAAATCGAAAGGACCCTTTCTAGCCGTAATTCAAAGTGACATTCCAACTGAAGACCATTTCTTTGGGTCACGCCATGGAAAGGGGTCTTCAGACGGCGAGTCTGCCGTCATTAAGCAGCTGTAAGAAGTGGCAGGGCATTGATTCCAACACCTCGTGCCATGTACATGTACACCTTTGTCAAAGAGATCATAAGGTGAGGTGAAGACTCATGCATACCCTTTCGAAGGGAATTTTTCTATGTCCATTCCACCTCTATCAATCGTGACAGACCAGCTCCCAAGAAAGCCGTCAACTAAACAAGGAAGATCCCTTGTTTGAAGAAGAGGCTATCCTGCTTTTGCCAGCTGTGCCTTACAAATAATGGAGCTTGTATGAGCAGCAGGTACATTCCAGACGTTACTCCAAGAAGACGACCGAGAAGCAGAGCGAGACGCAAGTTCAGGACTTGACCCTTGTTTTAAATTTAATCATAAATATAATTAGGCTTACCGTATTTGCCGGCGTAAAGGCCGCAGTATTTTTGGAAGAGAAAATATAAAAAAGTCGGGGTGCGGCGTATACGCCGAAACAGTAAAAATCGCAAGTCAAAACAGCACGTCCATTATTTGTAGGCAACTTCATACAAAAAAATATATTAACAAAATTGACTTGAAAACACATCGGACAAGATCTAGTCTGAACTCACGTCAACAGCAAATTTGAAGAAGTTATCTTTTTAATCATTGTGCAACCAAAGAAATAAGAAGAAAACTGACCAGAAACTCGTACTAAAAATCGTACTTGTAAAAATGTCCTTGGCTTTAGACAGCGCATGGCCCGGTAACCAAAATCATACCTCGCTCACACACTCTGTGGTGGGGAGCTACCGGCCTGGGAGTTGCAACAAATCCAACGCAGCTTCCGAGATTCACAGCGCTGCAGCGCGCAATCGTCGGTGTTCTTAACTTTTCAGTAAGATAATTCTGAATTATAATTGAGACTATCTAATTAATTAAAGCGACAAACTAACCTCGGTAGATCTCTAATCACAATACAAAAGCTTGTTTATTTTCTCCATTTGGCGGTACGATAGGGGTATTAAGACCGGATAACATTATGGCCACAGCTTGGTTATGGCAGGCCATTCATGTTTCTGTATGCATGCGAAGCGTCCTCTAGTGTCCAATGAATGTGCTAATCTGCCTAAAAATCGATGAAGATTTGCTAAATTACGATCATTTTTTAGGTAAACTTCCCGTAAATTTATAAAATGATTGATAATTTTGGTATTAGTTTGTAGGAAAAATAGAGTTCAACGAGAAAATTATGATTATTTTCTTTGGTCCGTTTTTTTTTTTTCCTTTTTTTTTTTTTTTTTTCTCTCTACGAAATTTCAAAGTTGGGGGTGCGGCCTATGCGCGGTGCGGCCTTTACGCCGGCAAATACGGTAGGCCCCTTACGCTTAGAACTTTAGCACCCATTCTGCGCATGCGCTTTACGTTCGAATCGTTCGAACCCTTGCGCTTTTTGGCCCTACAAGGGCCCTTCTGATTGGCTATTGCTAGCTGCCATTCACTCAACATTATAAGATATTAGTGGAGGAGAAAGCTTACCGTTTGATCTGATACCAAAACTATGATATTCCAGTCAAACCTTCTTTTTTGTACAATTTTTTTTAGCATCCTTAAAAAGTTATATATTTTACTTAACTTAGTTTGAAAAATTCTCAAATTTGCAAGTTGTACTGAAATGTTCGTTGATTTTTCTATTTAATGTGTGTACCTATGCTTCGTGTGTGTCAGTGATGGGTGTAGTGGTCACCTGTATAGAGTACCGAAGCTGTGACGTCATAAAAATCTATTTTTAGAATTTCTCAATTTTTCTTCATTTTTTGAAAGAGCATAAAAAATAATGTCCAAATGTCGAAAACCAATTTAATATGTTTTCGACATTTGGACATTATTTTGTATGCTCTTTCGGAAAATGAAGAAAAAATTGAGAAATTCTATAATTTTTTTTTGATGACGTCACACTTCACCACTCTATAAAGCATGGCATGTCGTAAGATTACGTATTGGCATTCTCTACTCAAGAGAGCCCTCTCTCACTTAAATTTGAAACTGCTTGAGCAGCTGTTAACTCACTGTAAAGCGCTTAATGCGTATTACGTTCTACGTGCCCTATACCTAACGCTACTCAGTAGGGGCGCTGGTCCGAGAATAAGGATTGTGCCTGTAAACGCGGACTAATCGCGTCCTAAAAAATAAGGATAGTTCGCATTTCGTGGACGATCCTTATTACCGATCCGCACGTTGGTGATGCGAAAAACGGATTCCGCAATGATGCTCCATGATGCATTTCTCACTAATTACGCAGCAGAGATTTTTACGTTAGGAATGATAAATCCTCGGGAAGACGGACTACCTATAAAAGTAGACGGTGAACTGGGGGGATTTTATTACGCAGAATCCGATATCGCATCGTGCGCGGATTGGAAACCCTAGATCTGCAGAGCACAGAAGAAGAAAAAAATGTCAGTGAAAATGCAGACTATCCTTATCATTTAGGACGCGATTTGTCCGCATTTACGAGGATATCCTCGTTTATGCGGACGATCTTTCTTCATTCTCGGACCCACTTTCATGAGACATGACTTTCATCGCATCACATCACACAATCAACAGAAATGGTCATTTGCAAACAATAACTTTTAGATAATAATAATAATAATAATAATATCGAATATTTAGGAGCGCTAAAAACAATAAGTACCATAGCGCTTACAAATACAAATATATGTAAAGAGGACAAGAAAGTACAGTACAGGAAGTATATCACATAGATCATTGGGGGAAAAGGTGAGTTTTGAGGGATCTTTTGAAGGTGGCAAGACAGGTAATTTCCCTTATGGAAAGAGGGATGCTGTTCCATGTTTTTGATGCAGCTACTGCAAAGCGTTTTTCAGCTGCTGCGAGTCTAGATTTGGGAATGTTAAGTTTACATGTGTCGGTTGCTGAACGAAGATTACGAGTTGGTGTATATATTTGGAGGGTGTCATTAAGATATTCAGGTGCCAGATGATTGAGTATTTTAAAAGCATACAGACAGAATTTAAACAGAACACGTTGGTGGAGAGGTAACCAGTGGAGCTCCTTAAGTAAAGGTGAAGTATGAGTTCTTGATCCAAGCCAAGGCCAAAGATTAATCTAGCGGCACGATTCTGGACAGTTTCAAGTTTCCTTCTATCTTTAGCAGATAAAACAGTATAAAGACTATTGCAGTAAAACTAGACATCTCATGGAATAGTCTATTCGCAAACGTTGACAATAACTATTTAGAAAAAGACTATTACCATGTCTCTTGGTTTGAGAATTTCTTGGTCACAACTCTGCCCAGATCATAGCCGAGTCGATTGGCGATCTTCTGAGCCAGATCATGGTGCGATGAACCGCTGAAAACTTTGATGTTCGGCATTCTGGGAGATATTTGCAATTGATCTTCAGCAAGTTCAGGTTTTCCGTTTAAAACGAGAGAATCTACCATCAAGACGGTTGACTTTCCGATGAATTCCCAATGACAATGTCAAAGCACGAAGAATAGTGTTTATCGCTTTCGTTTAATGGTAAATTGCGATAAGTTTTGTAAACAGCATCTAAGTTAGAGGTCTACTGATCTAGCGAAGGCACCGGCAAAACACATGCGTTTATTCTACATGCATTGAACTTTCAAATCATCATCATCGCAGCATCACAGTATATAGCCTAGCCGCGTACGTCACGTCAACACATGCATCGCATGCATATCACATGTACAAGGCCAGCGAGGGTCAAGAAGCGCGCGGTTCCGCGCGAATCGTGGCTTTAAACTGTATGTTACTCTTTCAGTTATTCGATATAAACTATCTAATATTAGTTAAATTTTTATATATTAAATCATATAAATATTCAATATACAATTTAAAAGATTATATATATTTCTTTACGTATCTTTGTAACCGTAATATTTAATTAATTTACTTCATAATTTGGTGCAATAAACGAGGACGATTCGCCCTCTGGAGCTACGTTGTAAAAGCGGAGATGATAAATCAAAATGATGTTTGCTAAGCACTGTTTACCTAAAAGCATCTCATTCGCAAATATCATTGTCACCGTCCGATCGATATGTTAAAAGGGTAATTATCAGAGATGAAGAGGGGCACTTATCGCATCTGAAAAAAGGCACTGACCATAAATGAAAAGAGGCACGGGCATTTATCGGAGGTAAAAGGGGGCTTTTATGACAAGGGGGGGAAGTGGCTCTTAAGGAAAAGAGGCACATGTTAAAATAAACGGGACATTTATCAAAGATGAAAAGGGGTAATTATGAGAAGGGGAAGAGGGCACTTAAGAAGGAAACTAGCATTTATTAGGAAGGAAAAGGGTGAGGTGTCAAAATAAAATGGGCAGAATGAAAAGGAATATTTTCATAGATGAAAAGGGGAATTTATGAGAAGGGAAAGGGGCTCTCTTTAAATGGGGGCACTTATCATAAGGAAAAGGGGTAATTTTTAAAAAGGAAAGGGGGCACATGTGAAAATATCACTGAGGTGCGCTTATCCAAATTAAAAAGGGGTAGGTATTAAAAGGGAAGGGGCACTTTTCATAAAGGAAAAGGGGAACTTGTCAGAGCAAAAGGGGCACCTCTCAGATTTGAATAGGGCGCTGAAGGGGGCGCTTATCAAAAGTGAAAAGGGGCGCTTCTCGTACCTGAAAAGGGGAACTTACTAGAGATTAAAAAAGGCACTTATGAGAATGGAAAATGGACACTGACTGTAAAGGTAAATGGGAACTTGTCAAAGGTAAAGGGGTACGTATCAAAATGAAAGGGGTACTTATCAGAGGTGGAAAGGGGAAGGGGCACTTTTAACAATTAATAGGAACACTTGTCAAAGTAAAAGGGGCACTTTTCCTATGTAAAAAGGGGCACTTCTTACAAAGTTAAAGGGATACTTTTCCTATGTAAAAAGGGGCACTTTCGTAGGTACTTGAAAAAGTGGGGGGCACCCCGCCTCTGATCACTGCATAATAAGAAGGACTCAGTGCAAAGATGAAGAAAAAAACTAACTAACAACACTAAAAAAGAGGGGGAAAGGGCAACAAAATGTATCCATCACCCTAGCATCTACCTCTCATTGAAAGGCCCATGTGGGGGTTGAAATGCCCACTTCTTAGGGGCCTATATAGGTCTAATATAAACATTCATAACTGTTTAAACAATTTCTCGAATCGGGTTCTCGGATCCTTGCAACTGGTGAGGATCCAGAGCTATATACTCAGGGGCGGCGCCAGGCTATTTTGTTAGGGGGCGAATGGGCGCGCCACGCAGGGGGGTGTCTGAGGGCATAAATGGCTCACTTTGGTGCATAATTTTTGCAAAATTAAAAAGAAAACTTAAGTTTAACTAACAGGAACAAGATTGCGGGGGGGGGGGGTGTCACCATATTTTTCACAAGGGTCGTTATAGATGAATTTGTCGTTTCCATTGAACAATCAGCCATAAGGTTTAGGAGAATTAATGTGATTTCTTTCAGTTGGCGAAAGGTTTTTCATCGTAAATCAATGTTTGAACTTCCGGTAATGTGAATGTTACAATGACGCGTCTAAATCTGATCGCCTGATTTGGCTTGCTTTTTCTCTCTTTTTTTTTCTTTCTCTATCTTTATTTTTTTCCCCGTCTCCCCCGCCCTCCCTTACGTTATATTTTACATTTTATAGTTCTCCAAGTTCTCCTGGCCTTCTCCTTCTCGTCCCCTTCCTTTTCTTTTATTCTCCTTCTTTCCCTTTCTCCCCTTCTTTTCCCTTCCTTTCCTTCTCCTCTTTCTCCTTCCCTTCCTCTTCCCTTTTTCAAAATGATAGGGGCGGTCGCCCCCTGCCCCCCTGTGGCGCCGCCCCTTTATATACTACATAATACAGGGGCGACGGTGTTCGCCCTATTTTTGATCTCGCTCTTAATTCTATAGAGCGGCCGTCATTTCATAAGACCAGAAAACAGCATGCTTTTGTATGTATCAATTAAGGCATGATTTATTTAGGTAATGTCTAGCTAATATCCCATTCTCACTCTGAGGTCAGGCACATCGTTTTCACACAAACCAATCATAATGGTCAATTGCGACAAAAAGGCCAAACAGCTCGCCCCACCCGTGGGGCTTGTTCGTTCCGGCTTGACAGGGTAGTTACGCCCCGTTAGGAAAACAATGATATTATATGAAACAAATATTGTGTTTTAAAACATCTAAACATTTATTTAAAGGGAACTAGAGCCACAAAAAAAAGGTCTGACAAATGATGCCTATAACATGCGGTGTTCCTCAGGGAAGTATTTTAGGCCCAATTCTATTTTCAAGTTATATAAATGATATGTGTATTTGTATAAAAGACTTCAAACTATTATTGTACGCAGATGACAGCGTACTACTCTATTCAAATCCTGATCCTAAATATATTGAGGAAAAGCTCAGTGAACAGCTGTCTACGTGTGTCGATTGGATGACTGATAATAAGCTTTCTTTACACTTGGGAAAAACAGAAAGCATTTTATTTTGTTCTAAAAGTAGTTCTAAAAAGTCATTTGAATTCAAAGTGACACACAATAATCAAGCAATCAAGAGAAAAGAGTCTGTGAAGTATTTAGGCATTGAGTTGGCTAGCGCAATTTCATTTTCATCTTTAGTAGAATCAGTTGTAAAAAAAGCAAATTCTCGTCTGAAATTTTTGTACAGATATCAAAGTTGTATGGATTTAAAAGCAAGACGTACACTCTGTTTTGCTCTTATTCAATGTTTATTTGACTATGCTAACCCTGCATGGTACAGTAACATAAACAAGTCAGATCAAAAGAAGTTGAAGATTATACAGAACAAAATGGTGAGATTTATCAACTGTTCTGGTCCAAGAACTCATGTTGGCTATAGCGAACTTTCTAAAGCTGGTTTTCTTGAAGTCGACCAAAGATCAAAACAACTCGCATTGCATCACGTGCATAAAATATATCATACTAGGTCGAATCATTATATTCGATCCAACTTCGATCTTGTTACTGACGTACATGATTATAATACAAGAAATAGACGATTCAACTTTAACTTACCAGAAAGAGTAGGTAGTATTGGAAATTCGTTTTATTACAATGCCATAAAACATTGGAATTCCCTTCCCAATGGTGTAAAAGAAATAGGAAACTATGATCATTTTAAGAGGAAATTAAAGGAATACCTAATACTTGACAGTCAGAGAAGAGAAGTGAATGACATGTTATATGATTGAAATTGTTATTCTTCTGTCGGTTCATACTTTTTCATGTTGTATATACTTATGTTTTCGTACGTTATAGAAATTCTACAAATTCAATTATTTTCCTCTTCTTCCTTCTCCTCTTTTTCTTCTTCTCCTTCTTCTTTTTCTTCTTGTACTTAATATCATTTCTATCATCAGTTTAATGTTGTTATTATTATCTTTAATAAGTAGTTCTTTTAATTTTCTTATCTGTCTGTAAATATTACTATTTTAATTTATTAATTGTATACATGTCTGTAAGGGACCCCACTGGAAATAAGCTCTCGAGCTTTCGTGGGTTATCCTGTTCAAGCTGACTTATTTTTGATCTGTTATTATTGTATATTGTTGTATGTTGGAAGCTTGTCGAATAAAAATCAATCAATCAATCGAAACGAATACGCCGCAACCAAGGTGAGGGGCGGCGATATCCCGGGGACAGGGGGAACAAGTCCCCCTCAATTTTTATAGGGGGATCGCCCCCCCCCCCGGCCCTCAAACATTGAAAAAGTGTACACAAAAAAATGTATAGCAAATACTGACTCAACACACTTTAATGCTCTGTATATAGGGCCCAAGAGTGCAGCGTCTCCTCGGTAGCTATACGCTCCCTCGCATAATATCCTTCAAAATTAATGTTAACATTAAACGGATTCCCATGACCAAAGACTACAACTATAACCATATCCACAACTATTTTTCTTGACCTTCTTTTCAAAATGGCAGTGTTAGGCATTGCAAATGAAATAATAATCTCATCAAATGTTTGTATATTTGATTCGATTTGATTTTTGCATTTTTCCAAATGAAATAACTGAATAACAAAGAACATATAAACGCAAGGCATAATACAACATATTATACAAACATTAATAACTTCATGTCCGAAATGTGTTATTTTACATAATAATGTACATATCATAACGAAACTTAATATTTCTATAACTTCTAAGACTGTACAAATTTAGTATTTGTTTAAAAAAAACCCCACTACAATCAGTTTGAATGAAATGCGATTTAACATTGCTACAAAAAAAGTTGAATAAACATAACGAGTTATATACTTCATGTATAACAAACCCATAGAGGCCTATATATTGAAAGGGGTCTCATCTTGTGACCATGCATGCCTGTATAAAATGATTATCATAACTTTCTTGGCATTAATTTCTTTTAAATGATTTCTCACAAAAAAAAGTAGAGATCACATTGTGTGATTGGTAATTTTAGGAAGGAAAATGTTTTTTTTGTGATTCCTGGAAGAGAGAAGAAAAAAAGACCAGAAATTTACCCCGTACGACTTTTAGTACCAATTACAATTTGTATAACATGAAAAACAAATTGTTTCCTTTTACTTAGGGGGAAACAAGTTTCAGTTTCAGTTTTAGTCAAATGATTTCATATTTCACATGAAACACATAGTTACAACACTCAACAATTCTTTGTACATAATCACACAAAAGGAAATAAATTAGATACGCGTCACAAATTTAGTTAATGATCGAGTTATTTAACAGCTTTTACAAGCCTGAGACGAACATATTGTAAATAATAGGTTCCGTACAAAATATGATGAAGAAGATGGCGCGATGAGAAAGATATTTAAAAAAAGGTTAAAGCAATAATTATTCATATCGTAGTGCAAATGTAACGCTGTGGAAACAAATCATTGTGGTCACTAAAATAATGAAGAAATAAGATGAGCGAAAAACAGTCCAATGTTTAAAAAACAAATGAAACTGACCTTTTGTTCTGAGTACCGTTAAATTGACCTTCTAAACCTTTTTGCCCCCCCTCCAATTTTAAATTATTTCATACATGTTGTTGTAGTTTTTTTGTCTTTATATTGTGTTTATCGCTGTATTTTGTGATATCGTTAACTAATTTATGCTCAGTAATATAAATAATATAATAATTTTCGGGGAACTTTTTATACAAGGCCACCATGGGCTTTTCCTTTGTTCTCCTATTTCATTTGAAGCTATTGTATTAACTGAACATTCTTTGTATGTATAAATTATACTTGTATGTTTATTTGCATTTGCTGTGTTTTTTATGAAAATGAAATGAATAAACGAACTTGAACGTGAATGCATGCTGAAGCCATATCTATGTTATATTTGTATATCTATCTTCACGTTGGTTGAACTTATTTAGTCAAAAAATAAATTATAAGCAACTGGTGATTCCTTAAAGCTTCTGTACTAGTTTATAGGAGGGATTAGACCACCATGCAAGGTCCTATCAACTCAGCTCTCAATAATTAACATTGCCGAAAAAGCCGGATCATGGGTGACCAATGGTCACCGATTAGGCATTGTTTTCTATATAGAGGGAGCAAGTAGCTACCAGTAGGACAGTGTGGCTTTAAAAGTACACAAAAACACTTCAGCTACTTTTGATTTTTTTTTTTTTTAATATTCGTTCACCGTGATATTGAGGTCAAATTAAATTGTACAGGCTAGCTACAGTAACGATGAGGGATGGTCAGCGAATAATATTCTTTTCCTTTCTTTTCTTTTCTTTTCTTTTCTTTTCTTTTCTTTTCTTTTCTTTTCTTTTCTTTTTTCTTCTTTTCTTTTCTTTTCTTTTCTTTTCTTTTCTTTTCTTTTCTTTTCTTTTCTTTTCTTTTCTTTTCTTTTCTTTCCTTTTCTTTTTTTTTTTTTTTTTTTTTTTTTTCCTTTCTTTTCCTTTCTTTTCCTTTCTTTTCTTTTCTTTTCTTTTCTTTTCTTTTCTTTTCTTTCCTTTTACTGTTTTTTTCTTTTCTTTCATCCGTCTCCGAGTTATCTTCTCATTTATTTATTTCTGTATCTTTCCATATCTATTCTCTTCTTTCCCTTTTCTTTCTTTTTCTTTTTTCAAAAATGATTTACCTCTCATATCCCTGATTCAGCAGTACAGTTACACCTTTCTTTAGCACTTTAAAATTAGCATCCGTGCAAATTAGCACGTCCAAAGTCGTAGTCCATGGTACGATTCACTGCGGCCATCGACAGGAAACCATTTGGTGTAGCACACAATAGCTCTACGTACGTATATGGATGCGCTATGCAATGACACAGTGCAGAGCATGAATGGTGTCATGTTTATTATGTAATACTGTGGCAGCTAAATGATGTTTTCTACCGAAGGCGTTTAAGTGTAGACTGATGAGTGAGATTTCAAGTTTTGGTGTAGCCCCTCCATTATATTAGCAAATATGGCTAACATTGCTGCAGGCAGAATACAGAGGGAGCTGAGGGAAGTCATGAATAGTGATGAGGTATTTTTTTTTGGAGTTGTCATTGTAATTTGTATTGACATTGCATTGATTGAGTCTTGAGAAGTGTGAGAGATTGATGGGGCTCAGCTGAAGTTCAAGTTCAATTAGTGTTCATAAGCTGTTTGGGGCTGTATTTATATGTTAATACAATATTTAATAAATCAAAAGCAAGGTAGACTACCATGCCTAATAATATTATGATAAGCAACATAGAAGTAAGACTCGTAGACCTGTCAATTGTGTCGTGATCTAGCATCTACTGATTGCTAGATCTAGAGTTAATTTTATTTTTATTTTAATGCCAGTGGTTGAGTGGTAAGTAACAGTAACAGTGAAATATATTTAAAAAAGCTGGACATGTCATTGTTCATGTCTATGTGATGTCTGACTATTTGTTGACTGTTTTTGGTAATTTGTCCTTGGTATGGCAGTGGGTCCTTAAAAGGTATTTAAAGCTACGTAACTTCTGGCAGAGTGCCCTTGGCCTTACTAAATTGGCCAACAGTAACACTAACGACAGAAGGGAAGCACACCGTCTTAACCGCCTCTTCAAAATGACAAATGGACAACTCGACTTCGACTACTAATCTTACACCAACCCTATTCCAGACAGACGTAGACAGGGACACTCCAACCAATTTGAAATCAGTCAAACCACCTAGGAGGCGAGTTGGCTCAGTCGGTAAAGTGTCTGCCTGTGGAACCAAAGATCCCGGGTTCGACTCCCACTCAGGCGGATGACTGAAGCCTGCGTTGTGTGTTAACGTGCACCTCCCCTTGTTTCATGGAAGCAGCTATGTTAAGTGGAAAACACTCCGTCCCTCAGACTTTAAATGGAGGCCCTGTGTAGAGAGAGTCACTACCTTTGCACATTAAGAACCGACTGTACTATTCGTATAAGAGTAGGGGGAAACCTAGACCGAAAGCTTCAGTCTCTCTAATCGTCGGTTGTTCCACTGAGACTACGTCTGGCTCCACTAGACCTCCGATTATAGAGACTGAAGTCTGGGGACCTCTTTCTGTGAGGCACTGTACGGAACAAATGGTTCGGTTCGACCGGACCGCGATGAATGAGATATGCAACGAGATTTTCACTCTTTACATCCTCATAACTGCTGCAATTATAACACAAATTAAAAATAACATATATATAGCTTATTTGACTTACGATAGCTTGCTCATTTAGATCCTAAATTAATGATTAATCCGAGAAAGTCTCGTCGTCAACATTATCCGTCTTGGTGTTAGTTGATGAATATTCATTTTTTCTTTTCGAACGTCCAATAGCTACCGTAGCTACGTACGAGTAAGCCCAGCTTGACCAACGAACTCCCACGAAACGAGTGCTCTGATTGGCCATTTGGCTATGTTTTGGTAGGTTGACCCGGAAATATTTTGGCCGCCAGGTCATATAGCCCTATGTTCCGAGTGCATGAACGTACTGTTTCACAGTTCGGAGATACAAATTGGATAATTCATATAAGTAAGTCCGTAAATTATCCATTTAATATTGAGTTATCAAATTTTGATAACTGTAATTAGGACAAATGACATACCGACCTAATTTACATCTGATTTAGAAATCAGGAAATTAGATCTAAATAAAGAAAATCGGGGAGAAAATGTCGTGGACGAAAATATGTACATAGTCACCCCCACGGTACGAGATCTCTGGGTTGCCATCTGTATTGGGGAATGACAACAAATGTCAGTTTTATTAAAGAAATGACCCAAATCAGATGGTTATTGCTGTCTAGGGGAAACCCTGGTGTTGTGGTCCACCTGCACGACCCAGTATAGTATGACAATACTCTGCTAAGAGGGATGTTCTCCAATGGAAGAAGAAGAAGAACTTGAAAATATTATTATTGATAATAATCTGTTGATAGTTATATTCAATGTTTAATCTTTCTTAATTGATATTTAAATTATAAGGGGACCTATGGCCGAAAGGTCAAACACTGATTGTTCTGCATGTTTTGGGTTCCATGGTGGAATTCATAAATATCAGATTCAAGGATGTACATGTATTCTATATGAGATTTTATTTTGAAGACAGAGGTGAAAGTGACTGTGTAGACTTGACCCCTCCCCTCCCCCACTTCTGCTTTGTAAAGGTTCATCATTTGAATGTCTGATAAAGACAAAAAACTTTCATCAGTTGGGGATAATGATAACATGTACACTGTACGGTAGTTTTTAAGCTTCTACCAACCTTAAATTTGTTATGCAAGCTTTCATCCACTCCTGTGGACTTTCTCAAGCTAAGTCAAGTGATCAGTTTGAGTCACACGTTTGCTTCGCTGCACTGCCTGGTGTCCTGCGATCATTGGACCAAAGATCGGTGACAATAGGTACCCATAGTCCCTGTTTAGTGATGGCTTAATCCTCTTAATCCATATGGACTCTTTCACCTTTCTTGCCCAGCCAGAAGTTAGTTTCAAAGTCTATTATGAGAGCATCCTCCCATCCAATGTTATGTCCTATGTTGAGGGCGTGTTCAGCTAATGCTGAATGGGATGGGTTGCTCAATCTGAGGGCTCTTTTGTGTTCTTTTAGATACTCATTAAGAGTTCTGCCAGTTTCCCAGTATGAATTAGACATACATGTAGTTAAGTTTATTTTGGGTAACTTGTCTTCATCATGATTATTCACTTGTTAAATAATAAATAATGCATGTCCAAAGATGGTTATGCCCATTGATACTAGCATATTTGAATGTTCATATCAGTGCCAAAATTAAAAAATATATGTATTGACCTATGAAATATTTTTCACTAAAATCAAAGATGAAAATGTTCAGATTACCACCCCAGCTCTTTGATAAATGATTATATTGGTATTGATAACGTTTTATTTTTCTCAATCTTGTTTTTTCTTTTACAGGCTATTAAAAATCAAATAAAGATAGAATTTCCGATTGATGACTACTCGGAGCTTCAAGGGGAGATCATAGGACCGCCAGAGACACCATATGAGGGCGGTAGATTCAAGTTACACATCAAAGTCCCAGAGACGTACCCCTTTAATCCACCTCAGGTAGGTGACATGGATTTTTTGCTTTCACGATTTTTATTGTTGTTGCGTTTAGGTGCCAGCTAGCCAATGTAAACAACTACTCATTTTGAAAATGTATTTGTTATTGGTAGAGTATAGTAGGTATTGTAGAGGTGTTGTGGTCTAGGCAACGCTGCCCACGACAACAAGAAATCTAGGATCATCCCTCGCCACCTTCCACTCGCTGTGCGTAATGAAGAAGAACTCAACAAGCTTTATGTCACCAGGCTGTGGATCACATAGTTTGTGGTTTGAGTCCTGCTGCGGCACTTCTACATTTGCCACTCTCCACTCGGGTGTAGTAAATGATAATGATACGTTGTAGGCACTTTGAGCACCCCTAGGATGGCTAATTGGCTATGTGCGCAATAGGAATGTACAGTGTACATGTAGCTAATATTATTATTATATTCCGTGGATTGAGCAAGTTACAATATTAACTTTTTAGATTATTCAGATGTCTCTTGTGCCACAAAAACAGGATGTATTGTTATCAGATAGGATTTATGTTCATATTGTTCAAGAAAAAGCTTACTGATAAAAGTAAATACAAGCATAATGTTATTTGAAGGAATTTGATTTTAAATGCTAATGCATGAACTCCAAAAATGTCACAATGTATACAGGGCCTTGGTACAGTACTCATATACCCCAATATTTTACTTCTGACACTAAGTATACACATTTAGTATTGAAATTTTGTAAACTTATATTATATTGAAAATATGAGCTTCTTACATTACCTCTGTAAAAAGATTTTGCATGTTTAAAAAACTCATAATAAACATAAAACGACATGTGAGAAGACTGCTTGACTTTTTGTTTTAAAGTGATTGGTAAAAGCAAATACAATTGCAGTTTTGTTTGAATGAATTTGAAATATTTGTTGGAGCCCTGCCGACTGTGGTAACATTAATGTGCTGGGTACTAGGAAAAAGTGAAATTCATGTTTTGGAGGATGGAAATGACTGAATGACCATCCCCAAAACAGCTTTAAAGGAACCGTTTAACAAGGTAAAATCTGAGATACACGGCCCTACGTGTTATCAGTGTCTGTGATATGGTGTAATATTGAAGCCCTAAAAAATTGCGCTTCAAAATTATCAAGAAGTACCTCAAAAAAGTAAAAATCTTTGAGTGACCGGTTTTACCATACTCGTTTTCCCCAATAGACTGTAGTCTTATGAAAACCGTTTGGCAAACGGTTTTCAAAATTTGTAATTCCAATCATAAATATCTTAAAAATCAGACAGGCGATCGGCTTGTAAAATTCATGGGGTTCCTGACTGACCTAAAGGTTTATAATTATAATTGCAGCATGAGCTAAATCCAGAATTTTGATTCCGAATCTGAGACAAAGTTACTGGATCCTTTTAAATACCACCGTATACAGGTTGCTACTGGAGCATATTGGACTGAATGACTATTATTCAACTTTTGTTTCCTACCAGGTAAAGTTTGTGACCAAGATTTGGCATCCAAACATCAGCTCCGTGACAGGGGCCATCTGTTTAGACATACTCAAAGACCAGTGGGCAGCGGCCATGACGCTACGCACCGTCCTACTGTCATTACAGGCATTACTAGCAGACGCAGAGCCTGACGATCCCCAGGATGCTGTAGTAGCCAAACAGGTATGCCCCCAAACCCCATCCCCTTTATCCCTCCCCTCCCCTCCCCTCCCCTCCCCTCATCTCCCCCTTACCTGCCCCTCCCTCCCTCCCCTCCATCCCCTCCCCTCCTGGCACCCCTTCACAGAAGCTCCTCACTTCATCCCATTCGGTCACTCCCTTCCCCAAATGCAGTTTGACTCATGATGAATGAAAGATATAGAAGAAGGTTAGAATGCATTATTTCTGGGAGGAAAATGGGCCTAAAAATCTTTTCCACTTTTAGTTCTTATTCACCTTATTTATTACTATTAAATTCAATTGTTCCTGTGAATCCTGGTTGATAGTTCATGATATTTCCATTGCAAAGCTTTGTGCAAATAAATTTGAACGTCTACAGACCATGGGGTACTAGTGAAGTGGTAATATTGTGTTTTGAGGGATTAAAAGCAATTGACATATTTTGCTTGCTCCGTTACTATGATAAACTTCTGAATGTTTTAGAACCAAAAAGCCTGTTCAGATATGATGGAGCAAAACCATTGCATATCTTTTTTAATTACGCAATGTGTAATGTGCTTTGCATTTCTGTATGTTATACACAGAGCTCAGTGAATATGTCTAAGCCCTATGTTACACGTATTTGCCTTTCATTTACCCGTTAAACATTACTGCAGCTTTTTTGCAGCAGCTTACAGCACCATATCTGAACAAGCCTTGAATTCCAGAGTTGCTTATATTCCGTTGGTCATTTCTTTTGTTTCAATGTCCAGTACAAGGATGACCATGATGAATACATCAGAACAGCCAAACATTGGACAACAGTCTACGCAGGGGGTAACACCAAAAATCAAGAATTGGAACAGAAAGTTAAACAAATTGTAGAAATGGGTTTTGAAGAAGTGAGTATATATATCTGTATTTTACGTGTTTGCCAAAAAAAGATTACATTTAAATCAGATGTTTGGAAGATTATTACACCAGAACAAAACTTGTTAGTGGATCAGTGGTTAAACTGATGTTGAACTTTCACATAACTTTCATAACCCATATTGAAATTTGAAAAGTTATACTTGTGATGCAGGCTGTCTTCATTGAAATGGCAAAAAATGATCTTTCACAAATTTGGATCATTTGCAAAGTGTCAATCAGAGACATTGTGCCATTTTCAAATTTAGAGATTATCTTTCATGGTCAGTCAAATACTGTAAGTTTATTTTGATTCTCAATTGCTATACAGCATGGAGCACACGTTTGCTTGTTTTGACATTAGCACTTGATAATATCTTGCAAGTTATTGCCTTGTATTTCAAAATGTTTGACAAAATCAATCAACAACTACCATTCTCTGAGCTTTTAAATACTATTTGCCATAATTCAACATTCATTTTAAAGTAGCTGAGCGAAGGTTTCAAAAGGCTTTTAACCTTAATAATGTTGGTATCATTGCAAAGTTAATGTTACAATCTTTCTAATGGTTCATATTTAGTTATCAAAAATTGTTACAGAATTGACTTATCTGCTATTAAAAGTGGTGAAATTACTACCCGATTATTCCGCCCTTGATCGCCCCGCTATTGTGACGTACGATTTGTGACGTATGAGGTTGGGCACATGAGCGCGAGAGTGCTCCCAAGAGCTCTCACACAACTCTCGCCTGCATGCATTATACATATGGTCATTTTCACAGTAAAGGGTGTAACTTTTCTCAAACAGGGTCAAAATTTCAAAATATGTTTTCATAATCATTTCTACTAAAATTAGTACTATAAGTGTCTAAATTATGGATTTTTTTTGGTTCTGGAGCTTAAACTACATGAGAAACCTGGAAAAATAATGAACAACTGTGACAAATATGATAAATTTGAACAAAAACAACATTTTAATTCTATCAACTTAAATGACAACATTTGTTCTCCAAACATAATTCAATTGCAATTTTTCATTTGCTATTCTAATGTACTTAAAGGCTTATAAAGCTTTTTTGGTCAAACTTATTTGGTCTTTAAACAAATTCAATGCGTTTGTCAAATTTAAGATAAAATATGACTTTGACATTTAATTTTTCAAATTTACCTATCTTCCAAGAGGGGGAGCAAAATAAAAATTACTCTACAAATACCATTCAGTGAGGGCTAATTACCATGCAAATTCCAAAGAAATCGCATTTCAAATGAGGAAGTTGAAAATTTCTTATGTGTGTGTTTCGGAGGCTTCAGGTTAACAAAATGCCTGTTTCGGAGGCTTCAATCATGTTAACATAAAATGTTGTCCATTACTTAGGTAACATATTAAGAAAAATTCAACTTAAAACTGTTAATGATATGTTAAATTACTAATATAACACCTAAAACATTTGTTTAGAGAGTAAAAATACTTGTTAATATAAAGTACGGTACATGTATGTTACAAATTATCTTTACTTAATACAATGAGTTTTTTGTTCAGTACACAAACATTGCAAAGTCACTTAATAGAATCCATGAGGATTTCAAATCTGTGCTGATACTCAGGGAATATATTGTCAAGTATGTAATTTCCAAGGAAATCACTTTTCTCATATCAAAGTTGAAACATTCAGGAAACATATACATGTATAGGATCAGTTCAAAGTAGTGTTTCGGAGGCTTCAAACATGTTAACACACTATATTGTCAACTACAAAGGCAATATACAGAGCGAAATTTAACCTTACTTTTGAAGATTTGATAAAATGTTGAACTGTAAGTAAAGTACTTAAAATAATTGTTCACATAGAAACCATTTATGTTAATTCATAGCAATGTATCATTACCCTTCACTTGCGTCTTTGTCATCATTTATTCTTAGTGCAAAGAATTACATTTCTGCACAGTGGCTTCCACGAACTTGTTTGTTATGTGTTTACATTTACACAGACATTCATATATTTGAAACCAATAGCATGGTAAGTATTTACAGGTTTTTGTCCTGGAACACAGTTGTGATCTACTTCTTATTTCAAAGAAATTTATCTGCCAACATGTCCAGTTCTCCTTCTTAAAAATTATAAAGGTAAGCTCTGCCTGCTGGGGTAGGAGTCCTGGTTGGTAGAGTCATCTTTTGTATTACCGGTACATCTTTTTTTAGGCTGATGGGCTTCACAGTCCTCTGTAAATTCATACAGACCATTGCTGTTCTGGCGCATGAATTTGACTTTGACATTGTCATCAATCAAAGCCTTTACCTAGTAGCAAAATAAGAATATAGTAAATACAAACTTTCATTAAAACACAGATAAACAGCTTTCAGAATCCATTTCACTTCCTTGAAATATCTCACAGTCCCTTATTTTAATTCACCCTGTTAACTTTGTTCAGTACCACAACACCTGCTCATATACATTTTAGAAAAATCTTTTTGTCTAAGTATTTCTCACATACAGAAAGTTGATCCTGTTAAATGTTTTTTTAATAATCTGAGATCTAACATGGGTAATACTTACGGGAGCCATGAAAACCACCCCACTTGTAATCCTGCTGCTAGATGAAGGTGCATCAAAATATATGGCAAAATAATCGCTCACATTTGATGCTGCAATTGGAGAAGAAAATAGGAAATTAGCAGTTTGTACTGCACAGAACAATGTTCATACATATATCTGAGCTTGGACACTAAAAAACAATAAATTTGTTTGATTTTAAAAGTACATCTTGAACGTATATTTGCATAGTGCATTACATAATATTTTATTATTTATCCATGTGTTGTTTAAGAACTAGTTCAGTAGTCTATATGGGCACCATCACTAAGGATGCATGTGTACATTGCACAAATCTTAATTACTAATTACTAATTAATGACAGACTTGTTTTAATCTGTTTTGCCCATGGATTTGCAGGAATAACCTGTTCAAAATTGTAATATGTACAAGGATTTCATTCATTGTTACTGGTTTGGTTTACCATTGTGCATATAGCCATAGACCTGTATATGTACACACATGTATATCAGAAGTCTAATTTAAACATTTGGTACTGAGGCAAACCTTAAAAGTCAGGTGACATCCAAATATAAATTGATGTATAAATTGATGCATACAGCTCATAATTTGTTATAAATATATTTCATAGATTTTAAAATATTTTACAATAATTTTCTCAGACCTGCTAAGCTCCACCTAAATAAATATTCCAGATCTCATTCATCTATCTGTTAATCATTAGTGAGCTAACAAGAGAAATTGGTATGTAACTTTCTCCAGCTCAGCACATGCTCACAAATACCTCCACATTACCTTTCTTTTCCTGGTGATGCTACACCACTTCTGACATAGCAACTCATATGTTGGTATTGTATGGTCTATTGTAAACAAGTGATCAGCTCTGGTTAAGCTATTATACATACCACTGTCTCTTGTTAGCTCACTAATGATTTACAGATGATGTCACAAAAATGACAAAATGAATGAGATTTGGAGCATTTTTTCTTAGGCTGCACATCAACAGGAATCAAACTATATTTGGATGTCACCCAACCTTTACAACAACAAAAAAATGAGTATGATAAAGGTACATGTACAATGTACAATACAGATCTTAACTAGGCCTCACTATATTTTTAGTGACAAATCTAAACTTTAAAAACTTTCACACATCAGTTCCATTACAATGACACATTAAAAAAAGTACAAGTAAAGAAATTAAAGGACACAATATACAGTTCTTACCTCTATATTCTTGTGCATAACAGTAAGGAAATGAGAGAACAGTCTGCAGTGTTCATGCCTGTCTGGAAGAGATGCTAACTACATGTAGTATCAGATGTTGCTAGCACATGTTGCTGTAACCTTGTCAATATCTTCAAGATCTTCATGGTCTATTAATTCGAGTCCTGCCGCGGCACTAATGTCCTTTGGCAAGACATTAATCTACATTTGCCACACTTGACCCAGGTGAGGTAAATTGGCTACCTGGCAGGAATTAATTCCTTGAAATGCTTAAGCACCGTAATGGAAGCCATGCTAAAGCCGGGGTAATAATTTTCAAATTTGGAAGCGCATAGAGACGTTCAATATGTGCTATAAAAGAACCGAATATTATTATTATTATTCCATTGTCATAAAAGGGGTTGTACACACTGCTTCCCTAACAATTCTAGAGGGTTCTTTGCCCACCAAATTTCTCTCCTACTGTTACAAATGGTTTTTGGATGGCATGGCCTATGCCATTTGATCCTAAGGGGTTGGCAAAGAGCATAATACATGTGGTTAACACTAAATGAAGCCTCCGAAACAAATTGGATAAATGTTAAGGATGTCTTATAATTTGGGAAAATATAGTGATTCATTTTGATATTTTATATATTAAAATATTCATTAAGCTTGGAAGATTTATATGTATCAACTTTTTTTATTATTTGGTAAATGATTCTTACATTATCAAGGTTTGAAACGGGTGAATACTCCTAGCACTGGTGTAAAATTTCTTTCTGAAATGCTGACTATTGTAAATCTTTAAAAATATAAAAATCCAATAACATCTAACAGATTCCTGTACTTTATTAGACCAAAACCAAACATAAAATAGGAAAACTGTAAACATTCCCCTATCTATAAAATCACAAAAGCAAAAAATATGGTGTTAACTACAGTTTGAAGCCTCCGAAACAAGTTTTTTTGGTTATTAGTAAGTCTTGAAAAAAATTAACTGGATATCTATTTACTTTCAACTTCAAGGGAGCCTGCACATCCTAACATATGATTGCCATGCAGATTTAACATGCAACACATCGGTCTAGGTATTTAAAAAATGAAAAATAATCTTTTTGCTGTTTCGGAGGCTTCAAGTGTTTCGGAGGCTTCAAGTGCTAACGGAAAGTTTGTAATGTCTATTATTTTCTAATAGTTGGGAATATCTAAGCTATTTATTGACAAGTGACTTAGGGGTCCTTATGCTACATTTTGATATAATGATTGGATAAATTCCTACATTCATATTTGTACAAGCTGTCTGAAGAGTTTGTTTCGGAGGCTTCAAATCAGCTAACGGAAAATTGGGTCGACTCAGTCAAACTTTTAAAAAATTCTTACAAGCAACATGCTCAGAAAAATTTTGTCATTAGTTGGAAGTATAGATATCAAGTGTTATATCAAGAACAAAAGAAATGATAGAAAGCACTTTTCAAACCAGAGCTCTTCACATGAAGTTTGTTAACTATTGTTAACGGAAAATGAAGTCTCCGAAACGACAAATTACAACACTCTGTTCTCAAAAATAGATGAGCCGTTACAGTTTAAACTTCTTTGGCACTTTTCATTGAACATCTAACTTCACATTCTGCATAACAAAAACAATCCTCACTGTTCCTGAAAAAAATGCAGGGCTTTACAAAAATGTCTATGTATTTTGTGTACACCAAAAGGGTCACATTTAGGGTACTTATGTGCCTGCCAAAATTTAACGAAGTAATCCCTGAAGATGTCTATGCTACCCAAGGTAGCACCCAAGTAGGTTACTCATATGCCAAAATATCTTTGAATTCTGTAGCTTTATGAGATCACTAGAGATAAAAATGTTCAAATTTCAGAGTTACACCCTTTACTGTGAAAATGACCATATACAAATGCCACTCGAACGCTAAATATCTGATCGAAATGTCCGAGCTCGAAGAAGAGGTTTTACTCGGATTTAGAATTCGAAGTTGACGAGCACAGCTCCACAACTAGTGACAGTGGTACTGGTAGTGATAGTGACGATGATGATGAGGGTGTAGGAGGGATGGAAAAAGAGAACAATTCGGAGAAGACGGCGTCGATGCTGGTGCACGTCAACTGATAGTATATCAGCACGAGCTGGCTGAGCTGCCGCTCAGCTCCCCCGGCCCCGCTCAACTGGCGATCGATCTGTCATGCACCTTGTCACTGGGGTGACTGGGCGAGACATTTTCTAATTTTTCGGGATGTGTAGGGCTTTTAAGCAAATTTCACGGATAACAAAACAAAGACGATTAGATGTGAGATTATATTTGGCGAAAATCAATTACAAATATATAGAACTGCAGCTGCAGGACATAAAAATGCAAGGGACGCTCGCCATTCACTCAATATGGTCTCCGTATATAATCAACAGCAATCACTATCACGCCAAGGCATGATGACCAAACAATGCAAAACATCTCAGCAAATTACACAGAACGGAAGGGTATTTGGACAAATCGAATTGCACGATTCACCCCTCGTATTATATAACATAAATTTGCTTAATATTATATGTAATTACATGATTTCTACAGATTGTTATTCCACTTCTGGTCAGGATATGAAGCATGCAAAGTCTGGATAATGTATACTTATAGGCCTATGCAAAATACCGCACGCGAGCTGTGTGAGAGGCGAGCTTGAGGCCTAGAATTGCGATCATGCCCAACCAGTGACGTCATAATCGGCCTACTGCGCGAACAAACTGTTCAAGCCAGGAATAGAACTTTTGAGAAGGTTCTTGGTAAAGCTTCTTACCGCGTTTCATTTATATTTACAAGATTTTAGAGCAGAATGTGTGTGTTCAAATTGGTCTACGCTATCCGGACATGTATAATTTGTCCATTTTTAGTGATTATGTGAAATTTCTTCGCCAAGCTTCTTTAACCCTTCTATCCTCGTTTTTTCTTCTCCACAGACGTGTGCAAGGGAAGCATTATCTTCATCGTGTTGGGACGTAGCAAAAGCCATAGAAAATCTAATGAGTTGAGAGTTACTTTTCTATTATCTTCATGTATATTTTCTTCTTCTTTTTTCCTATATGTAATTAATCTTATTTAAGTAGAAAATAAGAAAATCAAGGTGCTCTCTGAAATGTAAGAGAGAGAGAGAGATGGAGGTTGTGAATGTTGCTGTGTTAATCCATTGGGTAATGGAACCGGGTGGTTCTTTTATTAAGCATGGAGGGAATGGGAGAACTTAGTAGTTAAGGGGTTAAATGGTACCCGGACAGAGGTAACATTCTTGTTTTAGTCCTGGGGTGTTCACTCCTCAAGAAACACTACAGTTCGCTCAGCTACTTTAAGGAGCCACCATAAAGTGCTTAGAAAAGGGGTTTTCCCTGATTTTGCATTTATTAGGGAGATTTGTTCGCATAGAAATCCTATCCCTTTCCTCACTTTTCTCCTTTTTTTTGTATTAATAGGGAGTCATTTTGAAATCCTAGAACAGACTTGTGTTATACCATATAAATTCAAAGTGAACACCCCAGTGTTTTTGGATGTGTGATCAAGGTGGTCTTTGAAGGATATCTGAGCTATTTTAGGTACTTATCTTACCAGCATAACAAAAATGATATTTATAATAATAGGGAGTAGGACACTGTTAAATTAATAGAAAAGTGAAAAATTACGCACAACCTTAAAATGAATGCTGCGTTGTACCCCAGGGCCATTGGGCATACATTATTCGATTCATGCCGTTAATTTCAGGGCCAAATCTTTGAATTGGCAACACTGATATTTGATTTCCTTTATCACTACTTTTTTGTCATGAAATGCCGTGTATCTAAAAATACAATTGTCTTTGCATAAGGCATATACATGGTCCCCTAGATAGGAATTAATGCTGTTGGTAATCTGGTCACTTTTGAAACTAATCCCCATTAGTGAAAGTTTGTATTTAAACATTACAACAATACACAGCATACTATATATGTTCTTTGGTATATGCACTGCAAATGCTCACAACATAAACTGCAAACTAAAATACAGAATGTTTTTTGTTTGCATCAGCCATCAATATATTGCTCATGAAATCTGTCACAGCTGATCTCATTTTGATGATGATGATGATGATGAACAGCATTTGTATGGCGCCATATATCTGTTTCAGAAAACATATAAAGGCGCGAGCTCCTCCAATAAAATTAGCATTTAAATGTCTGAAGGAAGATGTGAGTTTTGAGTGAAGCTTTGAAGTGGTCCAGGTTGTCAATTTCGCGAATAGATGATGGGAGGGAATTCCACAGGTGAGGAGCAATAGAAGAAAATGCCCGGTCTCCATATCTCTTGAGATGAGTAATGGGCATCTGGAGAGTAAGGCCAACTTGTTTCTTAAATCATTAATGATATTTCAGTAACTTTCTACAAATATTACATTACCATCACATCATGGTCAATCTTGGGGATTCCCCAAAGTTTTTGTTGTTGTTACATACAAGCATCCCACCCTTTCTAAGATCTCATACCTTTTCTGCCGTGACAGAATGAGCAGGTTTGAAGTGATTCAGGAATTGAAAAGAGAATTAGATTCTTGCCGAAAAAAGAAGGCACTGCAGGTGCAGAAGTTCCATGACAATTTTTTAGCTGAATCATGAAAGGATAATACATTTTTAAGATACATGTACATGCAAATGTTTATGTTCTTTTCATTTTTTAATGAGAGTCTGGTAAGGACTTTAAAAATCTGACTGCAGTTCTTGAAAATATTTTATTCCCCAATCAACTTTGGTTTCTCTCTAACTTTATTACATAAATTAAATTATGCCTATTAGATCAATTAACCCACAGCTAATAGTGCACAGGTATGGAGACGTGTATAATTACATTTTCCCACATAAGATATGTTTAAAACTTCACCAAAGTTTGGAGGTAACAATGTCGGAAAGTAGGCTAACACTGTGACAGGGTCTCTGAGTAGATTCCTTGGTCCCACCTAATGACTTTGATTTTGGGTACGGTAGAAGTTGCGATTGACTCTAATGCAGAAATATGTAGAAATCACAGCTTGTGAGGTACAGCTCACAACAAGGTAGCCTAGAAACCGAGTGAAGAATTTAGATGTCCACTCGATAGTGTTTAGTTAACTTTAGTAGTCCTGGGATTGATTTTATATTTGAGGGACATTTTATTAGAAGTATCAAATGGTAGGTGGCTTTATATCTCTTATCATTTATAAAGAAAATCAACCAACCAACAAAAAAAAGTCAAAAAGAAGAAGAAGAAAAAATAAAAAAAGATGTAAATTTTGTGTAAATTTGTTAGGTCAGTACTGACGTACTGGTTCAGATTATTATATTATGTAGATGCTTGGCCAATTAAACTTTGGAGGCAAAGAAGTGAACTCCTCGGTTGCTGTCATTTTTTATATAAAGTGTATATCTTTTATTCTGTACTCGTCTGATAATGATGATTAGTATGTGGAGCCGTGTCTCGGCACACCTACAAAGCCAAATATTATGGCTTATTCTTGCCCTGGACACGCCACTTTATATACTCCCATCTTGTCTGTGTACAAGGTATTTAAGTTTAGAATACCAAGACAAATGGATTAATGTATTCAGTCATTGATTTAGTACACTGTATTAAAAGCTAATCTTGAGTTCTGATAATGATGTAGTAGAGATTTCCACAACAAACAACATTTAAGTCTTGACCATCTTTGCTCTACCATTAAAACAAACAGGACTACCGCAGTTGACTCTGTCACACATACATCGTTTTATCCATGAAATTCTTCAAAAAATGTGGTATTTTAGGATTTTATTCAATGGCAAATAGTATTGAGGAAAATTCAAGGCTAAATATAAGTTAATAACTGCCAAACGATTTTGGTAAAAAATGTTCAATACTTAAGTTATGAGCCAAAGAATTAAAAAAAAATGCTACATGTAGTAGTCCCTCCTACACACGTGAATAACATGCAGTATCAAGCGAGTTGCGATTCTGAGAGAACTTGACTTCCAGCAAGTTTTTTTGTTAGTGATTTTCTTATTTTGCTTGTCAAAATACCAATCTTCTCCACATTCACCATTTCAGAAACAATTTTTGTTCTTCTAAATAACTTTTCCATTTACTGAACTCAAGATCAGCTTTGACAGCCATGTTGTATCTTAATGTGATGAGAAAGGCCTATTTTGTGTTATATTTAATTTTTGTATCAGTAGAACGGAAACAGAGATGTCGTGTGTCGATTAGTTATCTTTTATGCCAGAGATTATTTCCTTGCTATCAGGAAAACCAGAAACTGCAGGGCATGAAACTTTCGCAAATTGCTAAGGATGACTCTTTTTCAGCAATAAAATTTTGCGAAATTAAAAAGCTTCATGCTGTAATGCTATCTACATGTTATTCTCATACTTAATGGTATGAAACTTTTTAAAAATCTTGACCACTTGTAAAAATTTGCGAAAGTTTCGTGCTCATGAAAGCTGGTGGTTTAGAGTATGGAACGGTGTACTGTACTTATCAAGGTCGATCAATCGGCTCATGTGACGGAAAGATGTACGTTTAGATATAGATTTAAGTTAAGTTCATGGAGAAACCACACCCATGGTTCACTATGGTCCATATTTACCACATAATCAAGGAATCCCCCAGGCCTGCCTAGCTGCAAAATAATATCTGATTTTGTAACGTTTTAAGTTTAACAAAGATTGTATAAAAATTTAGGAAATGACATATTTTCAATTATTTGAGGATACACCTGGGCTTCTTGCAAATGCCTTTCTGTGTTTTTATGAAAGGAAGACCTATTTCTTGATCGCAATTTCCCTTCAAAGTTCTTATGTTCAAAGTACAGATTTCTATTTTGTACCTTTCAAGAAAAAAACAGGGGTAGTAATAATGGTGGTATAATTGATGATTTGAATACACTGGTACACTGTTCATCTTAAAATTATATCAACTTATGGTAAAAATACAGCTTCACTTAGTGATGAGATTTTGTTCATTACAGCATGAAACCAGCATTATATCCAAAGTTTATTCCTCACTTTAAAAGTGCATTATTACCTACATGTACATAACCCTTGACACTCCCAACATACTCTCTGTTTAGCATTATATTTTATTTTTACTTTCAAAACTAAATATTTTTGAGAAATGTATGTAACCGGTATTTAATCATTTACTAAATTTAGCATCCCATTGATTTCATGATTTTAAGTCCTTCAAGTGTTAAAATGTCGGTGGCAGTATATTGGATTAGTAATTTTAATATGACAGTTTGGTTAAACTTACAATATTGTATTTCCTTAGCGAAAAGCTTATTCCTAAAATTTATGAAATGCTAATATGGCAAATCTCTTGGTTGTGAAAGTGGGAAAGTGTTTTTCTTGACTTTGTGTTTGCTGTAATTTTGATGTGAAGCTGAGGCGAGTCAATTGTAAAATCTTTCATTTTGCCAAACTGACAAATTCACTTACCCAAGGCAGCTGCTTTCAAGTTTGGAAATTACCACCTAGTTATGGTGTTAACTAATTTCATACTCAACACCAGATCTACTGGTGTTAATGATAGGCATAGAGTTTGTAATGTGCTATCACTAAATACTGAATATGAATGGTGTTGTTAAAATCATTTTCAGAGGAATTCATTCATAAAATAACACATATTAACACATAACATATATTGCCAATGTGGTTCATTAGGAAGTGTGTGTTTACCGTTTTTTTTTAGTACACCGGCTTTAAAAACTAAACACCAAATGCCCTATGTAGCACCCAAGAGAATTGAGTGACCCGTGTTAAACATCATTCAACGGTTCATTTGCTTAAACATCATTCACCTAATGCAGCACTTTGACAATGCTTTGGCTTTAAACACAAACACACCCATTATAGCACTCTAGAAATTTGAAGACTGAATTAATATTGAAATACATGTAATAAACCATTCATTGCTTCAAACACGAAACACCTTCTGTAGCTCCCATACTGTAGGGATTCTTTGAATTTGTACACATGCTGCCAACAAAATTCCGGAGAAATATATGTTTGTATTTTTAAAATGTGTATTTCTATGCCAGCCAGTTTAATGGCATAGCTGTATTATCCTCATACAAAGACAAAATAATCAACAACTTTCTTCCATATGCAGTAGATGTTAGTGAAATGATACTGCAAATGGAATTCAGATGATGAAAATGCTTCTCATGGCATTTTCTTATTACATAGATTTGGTTTGCTGTGGCAAAATGAAGAACTAATATTTTCACATATTTGGGGTCCTCATTATATGCAGAAATCTTGAGTATAATTTCTAGTACTATATACTACAAATAGACTGGTCAAAATAATTTTGTCATGGAAAACTGTTATCTCATTTTGAGAAAGACTTGAATAGCATAATATAAAAGGTTCCATGTTTATCACAATAATGATTACTCCAGTAAACATCTGAAATTCAGTAACATCCAGCAGTAAATAGATGTTTGTTCATTTTAACGAGGAGGCTCCACTTTTGCAATGTATCTGTTATATTGTTTTAAATTTTAGAGATGATTTTAATTCATGAAACGTTGTATCAACTCTTTCCCCTTTCCGTCTCTGGTCTGTCTGATGTCATGTGATTTTGATTTCGTCAATGAAGATACTGTTACCAAATACTGTGTACAAATTGCACTGTTAATTATGTAATTAAAGAAAAGCTCTAAGCATTTGGGACTTTTTGTCTCAGCTGAAAAATATGAAAAATAGATCATTTATTATAGTCGATTGTGTTTTTATTAATGTTAGTGTTAGTACATGTAGAAGTGATGTGCGGATATGATTATTCTCATGTATGGGAGAGAGGGAGAAAGGGAGATATATTTTGTTTGTTTGATTGATTTTATTTCTGCGTTCAAATAACATATACAAGGTTATACATTTTTACATAAGCATTACATACATAGCAAATCATGTCTCATAATATTATACAATAATATATAGAGGAAGAGAGAGAGAGAGAGGATACACATACCCACTTGATTACACCCGCAGCAAAGGAAAGAAAGAACGGAAGCTACAGAGGGGAAGAGAGAGGATGAGACAGAGAGAGAGAGAGAGAAAGAGATGAGCGGAGATTCTGGACAAATCAAGAAAGAAATGTTCAGTGAGTTGCTCAACATTATAATGCCAATATATATAGTTTGACTGTACAAACACTACTTGATGGAACCAATGAAGTGGCAGGAATTAAAAATGAGTGAAAGAGTAAAACGGATAAAATAGGAATCCTTTTTTATCCGTTTTACTCTTTTTCCTTTCTTACTTCCTTCCATCTTTTCTTTCTTTATGTGTCACTTTTTCTTCTCTGCCCTTCTTTACCCTTTCTTTTACTATTTCCTCTATTTTTATTGGGAGGGGGGAGTACGAAATTTCAAACTGATGAAAATCTTACCACGTACAATCTGTCCTGTTAATTACTATTGGGAATATGTAAAACCGCGTGTCCACCTACCCCATCCCACTCCTTGTTTCTTGTATATATATATCGTTTGTTCGTAATGATGTTTATCAAATTATCTTATTCAATAACCTATTATATGTTACTTTATCTTAGTTTAGGGGGGCCTGTAATGATAACACAAGCATAACTTTTAACGTGCCATTCATAACAGTGTTGTTAAAGCCCCTCTAAAGTGTTGGGAGCCCCAAATTCGCCAAAAATTTGATGGCAAAATTTTACTTAAATTGTATCATAATGTGAAAGAGGATCTAATTTAAGACATACTTCTGCAATTCTTGCAAAGACCCCTTCAAATGTGTTTGAAGACAAATATTGATAAAAGAATACATAATTTGGGTTTTCTGTTGTACGCAGAAAACCTAAATTTTGTATTCTTTCATCAATACTCGACTTCAAACACATTTGTTTTGAAAGTCATTCCAGAAATGTGTCTAAAATGACGTCCTCTTTCATATTATGATACAATTTAAGTGAACTTCTGCCATCAAATTGTTGGGGCTTCCAACACTTTAGAGAGGCCTAAGTTATTGATGCTTAATTATGATAATTATATGATTCTCAAAATGATAGTGGATAGCTGGCATGATTAATGGAGGGATTGGGTCGTGGTTTTCACGGACAGGCGGTTATTGGGATCATCTATAATAATGAAAATATATTACTTTTGAAGATTACAATGATGACGATAATGAGAATGATAATAATATTTTTAAATACTACTAATACTACTACCACTACTACTACTACTACTACTACTGCTACTACTACTACTAATAATAATAATGATAATGATAATTAGTATTATTATAATAACGAAAACAATAACGATTTTGATAATAGTAATAATAATTGTTGACACATTATTGGCACCTGTAAAACGAATCGTCTTTGCAATTTACTTTGAACACATGTATATGAATTTCGATTCGTGTGCATGACATATCTGTTTTTTCTTCTTTTGTCAACTGCAAATTCTTTATTGACTTTGTAGTTTGGTAGGACATCACAGCTATAGTATAGCATTATAGCTGTTATATACAGGGGTTACTCATTTAGTTAAAGAATATTTAATCACGTGAAGAGCTCTCGACCAATCCATGCACAAAGAAAAATGTCCACGAAGTATATAACAGGATTTTTAATGTTAACAGGCATATTATACAGAGCGATTCTAGATATAATAAGGAAAACATGACATCATGACAATGTTTTCTCGCCTACTTACGTAACACAGTGTTGATGAAAATATTTTGCGGGGATTTCATTCAATTTAACTTCATCACTCTTGATTACAACATGACCATTCATTAATTTTGGCACGTTCATAGCACTTTATAAAAGTCTAAAATAATCTAAACCAATACATTCATATCATTAATAGACTTAGGACTAATGTCAAATTGTCATTTTTCTAATACGGATATAACGAAGAAAATGATTAATTAATTAAATATTATATTAAATTAAATATTAATTAAGCTATAAAACAATGTGTCTTGACTAAACTCGACCGATTAGCCATTGCCGTTTGGAAATTAAATATCACAACTACATATTCTGAGATTTTCATGGTCGCAGCTACACTGTAAAAAAGAATTTGTTCATTGGTAATTTTTACGTATTTTTTCCATGTAGAATTTACTTGAAAACATTAGTTTTGCCACTTACGCACTAAATTTAAGTCTTGCTAACTCAAACTTTCAATTTAGTAGAACATACGTGGAATATTTAAGTAAAATCAAATACATAAGAACTTTAAGTAATTTCAGCTTGTATTAATTTAGTAATTTTAACTCAAAATCAGAAATTATACGTATTACTCAAACAATTTATGTTGATTATTCTTATCTTTTTAAAGTAAGGACCGATGCAGTGCGTAATAGAAATATTTACATAATGTATGAATATTCATTAAGACCAAATTAAACTCTTTTTTAAATTAAAAAATTCTTTTTTTTGTGGTTGAATGAACATTTAAGGACTTTAAAACATTTACTAATTCATTTAACATGGCTAAGCAAAGACAAGACAATTTTTAATTGTTACCCAGTTCAAAACAAATCAAAACTTGATATTTCAGGAAATTGTCAACCAATTTTCCTTTTAAGATGCTACGATCAACTATATATAAAATTTGGAGCCTTTCAATATGTGTCGAATTGAAGCGTATGTAATAGTTTGTGATGGTGGTAGATATATATATACGGTTAAATCTTAAATAGAAGTAGTGTTAGTGATTAGTGATTAATCTTAAATAGAAGTAGTGAATGATTAGTGGATGTTACTTGTTAGATTAGATGGGTACCAAATCGTGCAATATGTAATCCTATCATAGCTTTTTTTTAATTATCTAAAATGATTACAATACTTAAATTATTTACGTTAATGTAACTCGATTTAACTGAGTAAAAATTTATTCAGCAAAATAAGTAAATTCTACTTAAGATGCCGTAGGTAATATTTACTTAATAAAAATAAGGCAATTCTTTTCCTCAATTTTATTGAGTTATTTCGACTATTATTTTTTTACAGTGTACCATTGTACGGCCGTATAGGCGCTATTTAAAATTTATCAAAATTTACCGGGAGCACCGGTAAATTTTTATATTCAATTTTTCTCGAAAGCAGAAGTGTTTTAGGGGTTAAATTTCTTGTGCTTATAATACATCCACAGGAGCATCCAAGTATATCAAAATTGTAAAGAATCACTATCCACCCAATTTTCAAAATTTCCCAAAACTTTGTATTACCTTGAAGAAAAACATTATTGTTATTAATCCGCCTCGTGCGTGTCACGCTACAAACAATAATAGCAGCCTCTTTAGGCTGAACGGGGAGATCACATGTTTTTTTTATTGTTTTTTTATTATTTGATTTCAAACTCGTATTTCATTAGTAGGCCTATGTTATTTTCCTCAAGTTGAATGAAATACTGATTTTAAAGAAATGAAAAAATTAAGCTCCGTATTTTGTTGTAGGCCTAGATAACTTTCGTTTTTCATCATATTCTGAATATTTCTTAGTCATATTTAAAGTCATTGAAATTCAAGAAAAATTCTTGATCATGAACCCTTTCCTGTTTTCGTTCCTCCCCCCCCCCCCCCTCCCCCGATTCTTCTTTTACAACTTGTTCATACTGTTCGTAGTTCAGAAATTAAGAAGTACAATCTATCACATCTGGTTTTTCGTAGTCCCCCCCCCCCTCCCACACACGTTTTCTTTCACATCTTGTTCTTGCAACAAACACTTATAAAGACAGTGAAAGCAGAGAGTGAGATCCACACAGCGAAGCTCAACCACGCCGTCGTCTGTCAAGAAAGAGAAAGGAAAAAGTATAAAAATACAAAAGATACAAAAGGGCTGTACGACACATGCTCCTGCAAAAATACTACGTGGTGTTTCCTATATCAACCGAATTCCTAACTTCAACCCTGTGCCTAATACTAAAGCACTACCTTACCCTAATCCTATATTACTTTAAACCAATAGCGACCCTAACATTAACACTATATACCTTTTCTGAAATAAAACCCGGAGCAATTATTGTCGGCGGTGTAAATGTCGGTTCACCAACAAAAGGGGTCAGTGACTGCTTCATGAAATTCAAGTCAAGTCCTATTCAATCGGGGAAAGTCGAATTTTCGTTAATACCATCGACCGATTTTAAATCATCATCAATTTTAGATTAAATGCAGGTATTAAAGATAAAGGTGCGTTCTGGTAATGCTATTGCATTGTGAAAGAAAAGGTGTGGAATGAATCAGAAAAAGTTGATCATGTAGCATGTAAGTATTGGTGTGCACTGCAAGGTTCTCGAGTCATCAAAATCATAATAAATTTCGCCCAGTCTTGGTAAAGTAACAAGCACTGCACACAGAAAGATGTATATGAGACTACACAAATGGTGTCGGGGCTAGCTTACCATGATTTCCTTATCTGTCTATGTTCATTACTCAGCCAGTATACATTTTCTTCCAAAATTGTTTGGCACATGAACATCTATTTGTAATCTTGAACATTCAGTGTAAGTTTCGTTTGATTCATGTGAGAATTCATTTTTTCTTTTTTTTTACCAGAACTCAAGTTTATCTTTAATATAATTATTTACCTCTGCTGTCAGGAGATAGTCGTGGAAGTGGGTTGTATCGAAGGGAGGTATGGCACCCTGCTGTTGATAATCAATGCATCTTCATCGGATAAAATGTACGGAAGAAATTTGATTAATTTAAGATCTATTTTACCAAACGGATATGGAAGCATGTATAAGGTATATTGTAAGCAACGTCTTCTCCGAGGAACTTGGCAATGAGGATTAATGCCTTACCAAAGCGCATTGTATTCGTTTCGAACAAGGGATCTTCCCGAGAATATTGCTCTACAACTGAGCTTTCAGTTTAATCATGAATAGAGATATTGGAGAGGGTGAGAAGGGGTGTGAGAAATGAGAAGGAAGAGGGAGAGTAAAGGAGAGGAGAGAAGAGAGAGAGAGAGATGGAGAGAAAGAGGTAGAAAGAGAAAGAGAAAGATAGAGAGAGATATATATATATATATATAGAGAGAGAGAGAGAATTAAAGAGAGAGCATGAGAGAAATATAGAAAGATGATTGGGCACGTGCTCTATCTATCTTTACGGAATATCTTTACGCTATTTTACCATACTTTCCTAGCCATTAATTATTTTAATCGAGACAACTGGTGCATTTAGAACGATCCTTACTCATCAAAGAGCGGAAAATTTCGATCCACAAGCCCATTGCAAAGTTTATTGAACCCAATGGTCACGATAAATGCTGATGTCATGATCAAGATGGCGACAATGAGATAGAGAACCACGAAGAAAACTGGAACCAAGGCACTGAATTAAGAAAAAAGAAAGAGAAATAAAGGAAACAATCAATATCATTACATTCATGTGTGTCTATAGCTCAGAGGTCCTAGCATACGATGGAGGAAAAAAAATACTCTAAATGTTTGTCATTTTCCTTTTGCACACAGCAACACATTTTCTTACACGTGAAAAGAAACATTTTACAATTTATCTTTGATATACAGACCTAGATATAATATAGGGCTCTCATAGGCGGATACAGGAAGATCTATAATTATAATCCCTAGTATAAATCACTATGACTTATGGATTATGATAGAGAGAGGGGGGGGGGGGGGGGAGTAATGAGATAATACAAAAAGATTGCACGGCCCCTCTGTACCTTTTCTAATCACTCCACCCCATGACACCAGTCCCCCCGCTCTTTCCATCGCAGGATCAGTGCTACGTCACAGTCTCCATTTCTATGACAAAGATGGCAAGGCCCTTTCAATATACATCAGTGTGTTTAAAAAATAAAAAATATTAATTTTTTAATTTTATCATTTATCTTTTTTAAATTTTGTTATCATATAACCCTTCTTTTTTCTCTGAAGAAAATTTAGGAAGAAGAAAAAAATATTGTGGAAAAGAAAAGAAATAATTTGAAATTAATACGCAAACTGGTCGAGGAGATAGTACAAACTTTATTTGCGATTTGTTTAAAATATGAAATATAATTTTGTTTATAAACAAAATTATGTGAATATTTTTCATCTGTAAATGTTTAACTTTATTTGTAACCCTGTATGGAAATGTAAACGTTCACTTGCAAATTTATTTAGACCTATGTGAAGATTATTTTGTTATTTTGTATACAATGTTATAGAGATATCGACTGTTTTGAGAGGCCTGGGTAGGCGGCGCGCCGAGGGGTCATGGCAGGACTCGCTAGTTCCCGAAGGGCATATAAAGCAGCCAGACCTCGAATAATAATGCAGTCGATATGTCTTTTATATGCCGAATTAAGACAAAAATCTACCGAGAATTCTTACCTTGTCCTTTTTTTTTAGTTAAGATTGGTTAAAACATCACGGAAAATCTGAGACACTGTCTGTAATCTTTGCTTGAAAAATGACCGAAAGTTTCAATCATTTGGGAATTGCAGACAAAAAGCATTGTATGGTGTTCGCGCTCGCATAAAGAGCATTTTAACACGTTAACCAATGGGTATCGCAGCAAATTTTACTATTTTCATGGTAACCTGAATTTTGAGGGATCTCACTTTTGGACTATTAACCGGTATTGACATTTTTTGTTTCTTTACGGGAAAGGCTAAAATCACGACTCCAATTTCGACCAATCAGATGGCTGGATTTCTTAAGTGAGGTATGTAATATAAATTATGTACAATTTTCTTTATGAGAGAAGAGAATCAAAACCTATGAAAACAAAAAATGCATGTTCTAACCTTGAAACTATTTTCCTTTTTTTAACTAGCTCCACTAGTCTGTAGACTCCTGCGATAATTGCGATGAAAATGGCAACGCTCTGTACAAATAGAAAAAAGTAGATAGGTATAAAAGAAGTACAATGAGCGAATATTTCATTTGTTGGTACTTCATAGGTATTTTCCTTTGCAAATACTGTAAAAGAATATGACTGCTAAAGAAATATCACACAAGCCGTCACTTTGGGTCTCAGACTCTCAATACAGGGTAAGTTTCGTTTTGAGTTAATTTCTATCTAATTTCTATCTTGATTTAATAGTGGTTCCCCCTCCCCAAAGTTAAACTCAGTGATACACACTGCTCTACATGTTCTCTCTTATAAGTCTAAAAGGTGCCTCCATCTATTGGCATCCCTACAAATCTGTCACCAAATGTAACAACAGCAACAAAATAAAAAAATAAGAAAAACAAACATACACACACAAACAAATGCGTTGAAAAACGCCCCCCCCCCCCCACACACACACACACTTTGTTTTAGCGATGCCCCTATCTACACCGGCTCTACTTCATGCAGGATGCGCCTCTAGGGGCAATTTTCTTATAAACACCAAATTTGGACTACTCACGTTCATACCAATGACGAAATTACAGTTCGCTACATCGTTGAGTATGATAAGCCAGCTGGTGAATGTCGGATACAGGGGGCAGCCCCCGTTAAAATCAGCCTAGAAGAGAATACAAATATTTTGTTTAAAGTTGCACATGTCTCAATGTTCTTTGATAAAGTGTTATGTTTCAAACAAATTTTGATACGCATTTTTCAACAACAAATTGTACTTTTAGGGGGTCTCTTCTTTTCAATCGCCTTCTGCTTCTTTCAACTGTCCCTGGACAAAACATATCGTGCATGTACAATAATAAAGATAAAAGATGTTAAAGTAATAACAAATATCATGCAGAAGTAAATGAAAGAAGTATAGAAAAGATTAAGGATGAATTGAAATGAGGCTAAAATATAAATAATCATTTAAGGGTCGCATATTTTTCCTGAGAGGCTCATTATTCTGAAATGGGTAAACCTACTGTTATTATCTGCATGGTTCCACTTCCGAATTCTGTTTCACCAGTATGTCCCATTGCCATAAAGGCATTAGGTCGATTTGCTAATTGCCTTCAACGGTCTTCTTTTATTTGATAAAGAAATTATTTTATGACACAAGTTTTCGGTTTGGAGCATCAAAGAATATTCAGATAATTACCCCATTATATTTCGTCACCAGATTTGTCTTTTTGGAGACCTGCACTTTGATCAGTAAATAACAATGGACCATACTTAACAGAATATTCTGAATTATAACACATTATCGTTAATCGTGTAGCCTAATTGTCGCGTTTATTTACAAGAGAAGCTTTTGACTTTGATACCTCGTATGCCTACAAATAGAACTACAAGTTTAGAGGAAAACAATATTCGCGTATTTTAGCGCACATAATGCATATGTTCGTGCAAGTTTGTGAAGAATTTTAGGCGGGAAAATGTTGGCACTTAAAAGTTACATCTGTCTTTGTACTGTAAACAAACAGAAAAAACATATCTAGGCCTATACACGGATAAAGGATTCAAGTTTGGTTTCCATGGTTATGCTACATGATGCAACAAGTTTTATGCTCGGCTCCAACAAATTCATAACATTTTCTTTAACTTGAATCATTATGTTTTTGCTTTGATCCAGGCGTGTATACTTGGGTTAATAGAGCATATCATTTATTCCTAAATGATGAAATATAACATGAAAATCATTATGGCATTCACTACTCCCATGACATGATATACTACTACTATTTCTGCAACTACTACTACGCCTACTCCTCCTCCTCCTTCTCCTCTTCCTACTTCTTCTACTACTAATACTTGTACTTCTACCACCACCACCACCACCACCTACACCACTACTACTACTACTACTACTACTAATACTACTATTACTATTACTATTACTACCACCACTAATACTACTAATATTAACGCTACTACTGCCACTAATACTCCTAATACTACGTCTACAACTACTTATATCTCTGTTATTGACACTACTACAACTGTTGATACAGCTACTACTACTTCTTCTACTACCACCACTACTACTACTACTACTACTACTACTACTACTTCTACTACTAATAATAATAATAGTAATAATAATGATTCTACTACTACTACTACTACTACTCCTACTAACTCTAGTACTAGTACTACTAATTCTTCTACTACTACTGCTACTACTACTACTACTACTACTACTACTACTACTACTACTATTACTACTATTACTATTACTACTACTACTACTACTACTACTACTACTACTACTACTACTATTACTACTATTATTACTACTACTACTACTACTACTTCTACTACTACTACTACTACTCCTACTACTGCCATCACCATCACGTCTACATTTTTATTATCAGAAAATATAGCTTACCTTTAACAATCCCATGACGGTGGCGACTGCGATGGACAAGCCTACGATCACGACAAGGGCCGTAATTTCGAGGCCATAGACAACGACGCGAAAAAGCCCCATCGTGGTCGACGATCACGCACAATATGTACCAAAGTTTTCAATGAATCACGGGTCGAGATCTCTCTTTCAAACACTCTGCTTCTAACTTATGAATTTCAGTTTTTTTTTTATCAAGCTAATTTTTGCTATGTAGTTTCTAAAAAATTCAATGAATTTCGCCCGGCAAAATTTTTTCTCAAGAGACTCCGCTCACCCGCACATTGTTCATAGCAATGAAGTCAGCATACAAAATAGAAACTAATATTTATGTGTGAATATTGCATTTGTGCAGGGATGACTAATATAAAGTCTGAAATGAGTTAAAAAGTTAATATTCAACCAAACTTAAACAAACACGTGCGTCGAGACGATAACAGTGTTTCTATAGACAAAGGTCGCATATTAGTATTTCAAGATCAAAGTTTTATAAATAGAAATATTTCTTAAAGAGCCACCTCATATCAAATGAAAATATATAAACAGAATATGAAATATTAAAGTAATGAAATGGTATTGCTTGGTTGTTATAAAAAATATTATGATCCCGCCTTTAATAACGAGTTTTTACACTGACGACACGAAAATAATAATGCGCATTAGGCAATGGCTTAGCACGTGTTCACGTATCTAGAGGTCATTGGCATCATTGGGGGCTCAGATTTTCACTCCCGAATTAACAAGGCCACTGATTAGGGGAAGGGATATCAAAGGGGGTCATTTGTCGTCTTCTTTTAACATTCCTATTTTTAAAAGTACTATATCTCTAGTTTCTTTTCCCTCTTTATTTCTTTAATTCAGTTCATTTTTTTTTTCGGCCTGCAATGGTAGTTAGGGAGGGTGCCTGGCCTTGTGTCCCGTGTAGCCACGCCACTAACATTCAGAGTGGATATAGGCAGCAAAAAGAAAAATCATTCATTATTTTCGTTGAAAACATAAACGATCTGCATACATTCATACCAAATGAAAATAAAACAAATGACACTGCATGAGATGAGAAGAGAAGCAGAGGGAGACAGCACATCAAATACATAGATAAGTTCATTGGGCTCAAGTAACATCACATTACAAAGAACCAGAGATAGAAATAGATGGAAAGCCTTGATCGTCAATGTCTAGAACAGACAATTAAGACACCTAGCAAGCAAGCAAATTGAACATAACAGAAAATAGACTTAATATAGATTGATATATTTAAAGGCAGAAGACTCATAAAATACTATTACATAAATTTTAAACTGGACAGATTTAGTTTTTCTTTAATTTAAACGATAGTCAACAACTTATTATAATTCCGAATATCACATACCATAAGTATATAAGCCGAGTATTTGAAAACCACAGGTAAGTTCCATAAATTCCGTTATTAAAAAATGTTGAATATATGAAGCAAAGTAAAATCTCTAAATTTTAACAAAATGAAAACATATTTCTATTCATCAAAACCAATCCATCAAATCTAAATATTCTATTGGTATGGGATATAAACATGTTCATGTACTTATAATTACATATCTTAATGTATGTTTAGAAATAAGCATAAATGCAAGTATAGGTGATACTTGATTCAGATATATGAAAGAATTGGGACCCTACAAAACAAGCTATGCTTTCCAGTAGGTTCCTGTTTCATTTCATAATTTTGAACTTACTTTGTAAACTATGTTCTTTATTGTGCAAACAATTGTTATATGAAATGAAATAAAATCGATCAATCAATCACTCAATCACTCAATCAATCAATAAAAAGTTGATTCTCTAGCTAAAAATCATTCCAACTGTATACATTTCATTTCAAGATCTTCATATCTTTGTGACTATCTTATGACATTGCTATTATGGCTCTTTGTAATATTCACGAGTCACTGTGTTATACTGTCATAATTGGTATAAGGGTGATGATTAATTGAATCAATAATTAATGATCGAAGACAAAAACAGATATCTGCCTGGCATTTTGGGTGATCTTAACGTAAAATGAATGACCTGAACCAATTCCGCACGGCAAATTTGTCAAAAAAGGGCACCAAATATGTTTAGTCAACTAAATAATATATGAAATCAAGAGTTAGTGGACGTACATCCCACGACACTGACAAAACAACAAAATACTTTCCAAAAATTAAAGAAAAGAAAAGTGTACCAAAAGGTATATAAGAGACCGACGGCTTACGAGACAGATAGCACACGAGACCAGCAAAGAGAAGATAGAAGAATATTTGTCTCGTCTTTCTCTCGGGCCGTCAGCCTGACAGCCCTCAGAAAAGTTGTTAGAAAGCCTACGAGAGCAACATTCTTGGTCAAGTTTGCTGTCGGTCTCGTGGGCCGTCGGTGTAGTATCCTGTCGGTCTAATGGGTTTTCGGTCTCGCGGGCTATAGTCTAGCTGCCATCACATCTGTCATTAATGTTTGGTGTCGAAGACGATTATGTCACCGTTCTGTTAGCCCAGGCAGGGAAGGTTTTGACATCAAAGACCCAGACACCCAAAGTATTGAGACTGAGGTTCGATACAAAGATACATGCGATGTTCATCACGATGCCAGCCTTGACCTGTAAGTTTAAAAACAGATTAATTTGATTGGAATAAGTTTCGAGATCTGGGTTGTCGCTAGAAAGGCACACAAGAGGGGTTATGAACCCCACTTCAAGAAATTTGTCAGAATTTATTTTAGGATTTGTAAAAACTTTCTCGGAAAATCCCGAAGATTCATGAATACAAGTATTACTTGTCAATAAAAGCGTATGCACGATCGTAAAAACTTTCGAAAAATAAACTCAATGGCGATTTCGAAACCCTATTGTATTGCCCATAAAGGTCGTGGTCGCATTACGAAATATGTCATTGCAATGTTCCCACATTTCAAAAGATGGACCATCTTATTGAAGGTGCTTTAGGTTGATTCTTCGAAAGTCTTCGGGATACTTCAAAACTAAAATCCTCTCTTTTCTGACACTTGCATATTGTTTCAGATTATCTCTCCCCACTGACCAATATCCTAAATTTTACTCTCGATTCAAAGTAACCCCAAAAATGCTCCAGACCTACCATATCAAGTACTGTAAGGTTGCCATGGGCGAAGGCTATGGCGTTAGGTGGTGTGGCTACCGGAAGCATAAAGGCGAAGGAGCACGCAATGGCTGCCGGGAGCATCAGATAGAGAGGGTTGAGCCCGATGCTGATGCTCTGATCACGAGGGAAGGCAGATGACAAAAGAAATATATACCAAATTAATAAATAATGATATGATAATAACATTTAAGATTCATCAGGCACCAAGTTCACTTGAAATAGATTGCTCCATGCGCTCTAGTGCAAAATATGAAATCACATTAAAGATACTATGTCCCTTTTGCAGCCAACATCAAATTCTGTAGAACTTTGCAGGAATTATGAATATGTCATGTATGTCTATAATATCTGTGAAATTTAAACGTTAGTAGTGTCCTAATATTCAAATTATGCAAGGAAACCTGTTTACTTGCTAGACTTCACTGTCAGACACTATTGAGTGACTTACTGGCTTTTCTTCTTCTTTTTTGGTAATAATATACATAAAATGAGCTGTAAAGGATACATGAGCATTTGTCTACATCAATAACCCACTTCTTGTAATGGCCAAAATTAAACTGATTGAATCTTTGCGAGGCATAAAACGTACGACCATTCGGTACAATGGTCTGAAAATCAGATTATTACTTATTGGCTCTATAGCTCCTAAGTCGATTTGACAACTAATAGTGTTTATTTTCCCACTTAAAGACATTTTCAAGCCCCCCATTTTTTAGGGAAGTTCTAAATTAGTATTATCTTTCAAATGCCATTGGAATTTAACCTTTTCATTTTTTGGGGCCTGCAAATGGGACATAGTACCATTAAGGGCGTCTGCAATGGACACAAAAAACAACAGGATTAAGTTTGAACATACAAACATGAAAGAGATTCGAGCACATTTATGCACTTTGTTATCACTAAGTAACGCTAAGAATTTTATCTTGGACTGGCGTTCCATAAACTGCTAAACAAAGTCATAAATGGACCGGTCACAAGCAAAATTTGTCCCAATATTATGTTAACAACATCATGTAAGTATTAATATACCTGTCGATAATATCAAGTTGCTAGTCCTACTAAGTGCACCAGACCAAAATAGTACGAAATCAAGGAGAATGACACTTATTCTAGCAATGATATTATTTGTTTAGTTATCTGCACTCTTTGTAGCGTGTGAAATAACACATGATTAAATATATTGGATTTGTTTTAAAAGACCCTTGCTTGACTCGATTGAAGGACATTTAAGAAATGATTTCTCTTAAAATTAGTGGTTAATCAGCTTCTATGAAAAGGCACATACTACTCTGAGATCAGAAATGGTTTAGTTTGTGATAGACGTTCAGCGAATAATGTTTTTACATTATCTAAGTGCCTTTTTTAAAAACCATTATCTACATTTTTTCCTGGGAAATTGGTTGAGAATATATATTTTTAAAATTATTTCTATATAATTTTATTGCGTTGGTTTTGTTCGTGATGGACGTTCAGCGAAAACATACTTTTACATCATCTATTTTTTTAAAATAAATCTGCCATTGTTTGCTAGGTAGTGATATATTTGCATTTGAGTTGGCTGTATACAGTATTCTGTGTTTTTCCCCCACTTAATTATTATACTTGAATTTTGAGAATTTTAATTCTGGTAGCTGGGTATTTGTCTTACCAATTCAGCAAAGATAGGTAGGAAGATGGTAGCGGTGGCCGTATTGCTGGTAACCTCCGTAAAAGTAGCCACGACAGTCGAGATAATAATGGCCAGGGCTGCCGGTGGGAGTGCAGAGAACACCGAGAACTGGTCCCCTAACCAGGCGGAGAGACCCGACACCTTCCAAAAAACGGTAATTTTCAACATTTTGAATAATATTTTGTATGATTTTTGAGTAATTGAAACAGAGCGTTTAAAAAACTACCATTTTTAGATTGATTATCATACTGATGATAATTTATTGATTGTGACGAGGATTCAAGTCCATTGTAATTTTGTTTTATCCACCTTCTGATATAATATTCTCCAGTATTTCGCATTTGAAGAAATGGAATCCCTCCTTGGAATTCGCAAAGCCATTTTATTATTAAATGAATCTGAGTAGAGCTATCCAGCCTTTTTAAAGGCAGGTTATTTCACCGGCATCGCTAGCTGTCCCTGTACCCAAACATCATCATTCACGCAGTTGGTGATGCATTGTGGGAGATGACTGTCGACACATCGGGATACTGTGAGCAACAGATGGCAGTATACGTAAATCTGAAGTAGTGAGAGTAGAATACCCTTCCTTTGAAATTCTTTGTTTCTATATTAGTGTATATCTATGTGCATGTATTTTAATTTTAATAGAGAAAATAAAACCCAACCCCAAACAACCCTCGCCTACTATCCCCTGTTGATATCCATCGACCACAATCCATTTCGATTACCTTACAGCCATCAGCTAGGGCCGACCCACCGCCAAGGAGAATAATGACACTCCACGCCATCTTCTCATGTATGACAGGCCACGTGAGCAAGGTTGGAATCTTGGCTGGTTTCTTATCTTCAGATCCATCATCATCTACGGGAATAGACAACAATTCCGTTAAAGGTAAAGACCAGTTTTGGAAACGCCCCCCTCTCAAAAAATGAAATTGAAGCTCTTATTACCAATCATGTGAAAGAATATGATTTGACTAATACGTAATGATACAAATTTTGCCGAGAAACTGCCAACTAATCGATATATTTGGTAAAATAGTATATCTATTTGGACCTGATAGATATAGGGTAGTCCCATATACATATTTCTGTGTACAGTGCTTGTAACTTTACCAAGACTGGGCCATATTTCTTATCATTTCAATGATTCCAGAACCTTGTAGTACACACCATTACTTATATGCTAGATGATCAACCCTTTCTGATCGATTCCACAATGTTTCTTTCACAATGCAACCGCATGACCAGAACTCAACTTGATCTTGAAGTCACCTTCGGATGAGTATCAGCACAACTACCACCCCTGGGCAACTAAAATCTCTACCCCCGGACTGCCTCATCAAACAAGTGCCATATCCAAACCCGGAAAGCAAATCCCGGACAACTCTCGCCACCCCCCCCCCTCCTCCACAGACTCACTACAACAGCGGCTAACTACCATCCCGCCCCGGACTGCCACCCAGTCAACTACTTTCACAACCCCAGACCACCACTCCCATGTCGTCCCCAGACTAATAGCCCCGGACAATTACAACTCTGCCCCAGAAATAAAATTATTCCCAGAGAACTTTCATCCCCAGACTGTCACCCCGCTCAACTACCGATCCTCTGCGAAGAGGGTCATGAAATGTTATCGGCCCCGCTCTTTCTCTTCATTCTCTCTCTCTCTCTCTCTCTCTCCTCCTTCCCTTTCTTGTTTTGTGATTCGATGGGATAAGGGTGCTTCGCCATTGGATTCAAGAATGAGAATGACTCCTGATAGCATGTCATGTTGTATTAATTAATCAATCAGTCAATCAATTAATTAATTAGTTAACTAATTGATTAGTTAATCAATCAGTCAATTAATTAACTAATTAATTGATGAATTAATTAATCAATTAATAATGTTAATAATGATAATACTAATATTAACTCTTTGATAAAGAGAGCTTTACGAGATCCAACGTAGCTGAACAAAGCACTTTACAATATTATTATAGTATACCCCCGGTCACTGGATTCAGAAACTAATATAGTCCACATTCCCCACTCCTCTGGGGAGCATTCCTGGTCGCCTGTTTACAAGCGGGCACATGGTAATCCCATTATGTTTATGTTAATTAATTAGGTTCACTCGGAACTTTTAAAACAACCATTTTACCTATGTTAAGCTCGAATTCATACCATATATCAACACGACCACCTGTAATACGTGTTAAAAGTGTCTCCATTGTGACAGGGGTACTTGCCTTGCTTTCTTCGGCACAAGAATGAAAACGCGCTCATTGTAATCCCATTATGTTTATGTTAATTAATTAGGTTCACTCGTAACTTTTAAAACAACCATTTTACCTACGTTAAGCTCGAATTCACACCATACCAACACGACCCCCTGTAATACGTGTTAAAAGTGTCTCCATTGTGACAGGGGTACTTGCCTTGCTTTCTTCGGCACAAGAATGAGGGAAGTCTCGATGGGAAGGCAAAGAGTAGCAAAGAGATGAATATAACAGAGGTAGCGTCCGTCACGTACCTGTCATGATTATGAAGAGAGACATTTATAAAGAGTTACCATGACAACCGACAATTTACCAGAATTTCTAGGTGTATATATTTCTTGGTTTTGTCATGGAAAAGCTTTACATTTTGGATTATATTCTCTTATTAAAATATGAGATCGCAAGCCCTTTTGAAGAGTAAACCTAAGAGAATATCGATAGTCTAGTCCATCATCTTGTAAAATGTGCGTAGATTACAAAGACCTTCTAACACACTCCCTGGTTGAACACAATTTTTTTTGGAAGATTAGGGTACTAAATATCTCTTGAGTTGATTACGCAAAAGTTTTTGCGATCGTTTTGATATCACATTGACATCATCCATCATAAACTGTAAATCAATGATCACCTTAAATCATTCATCAAATTGATTTTTGACTGATGAATATAGCATGCTCCTGCATTACCATGTATTAATGAAAATTATGTTAGCAGAGCGATGGTGATTAAAAAGCGCGAACCAAACATATTCCCATTTTCTCTTTCTTTTTTCTTTACAAATAATCATCCTGGCTTTTAAACTCGAAAAAATCATTCAAATGATTTCCATCTACTTGGTTTTCAATTAGCAAAATACCTACATGTTCATGCAAATAATATAGTTATGAGACTATATCTTTTCCCCCAAAAAATAAAGCGCCGAGGTTCGAACCAATGACCTGTTGATCTGTGAGGTTCTACCTTACCCTTTGAGGAAGCCTACAGACCAGCCACTGACGAACTTGGGATCTCTCGTCAACCACAGACTGACCAGGACTACAAAATGTCCCAGAATAGCCCATTCAGCAAACCTACACGAAAAAGAAAACAAAAATTGTCATGATATAGTGTGAAAGCGCTTCCTGAATCCCGTTATACACGAGGCAGTATAACCCTAGAATCTTTCTTGGTAAATTCTTCTTTTTTTTTTGCTTGGTGAAAAATTTCAATTAATTTACTGGCAAATTTGGACTAGTGACACCCCTCGCTAAAAAAAGTCCTTGTCACTTTCTTAAATGAATAGGCTTGGCACAAAGTCCACTTTCCGTCAACGATGCTTGCAAAGATTGTTCTGTAAAATAATATTCGAATAATGCTCTACAGCCACTGCGTCACTGAAAATAAGAATGATATTTCGAATTAATGAATGGCTACTATTTTTGAGATACCATATTTTCATTTATCATTCATTATATAGGCTATAAGCGTTATGAGATAAATGAAGGGATACCTACGACATTTTACCAAGAGCTGCGTAACTTCTCCTGATGACCATCTTCGCTCTCTCTTCTTGTGCTAAGCCGACACGCTTATCACTCCTCTGAAGACAACTAGAGAGAGAGAGAGAGTAAAAAACAGAGAGGGGAGAGGGAGAAGGGAAAGAGAGAGAGAGAGAGAGAGGGGGAGAGAAAGAAAGAAAGAAAGGGAGACAGATAGTCGAGAGGGAAGAGAGAGAGAGAGAGAGGGGGAGAGGAGGAAGAGGATAGAGAGAGAGGGGGGAGAAGAGGAAGAGGATATAGAGGAGAGAGAGAGGAGAGAGAGAGAGATGCGACTTGAGTTACATAACAAATGCTGTAGTGACATATTTCGCAGCATATTGGTTGCTTGTCTTCCCTTTCGGAGAGAGTAAAAGTGTTACGGCTGCATACATAATAAATGACATCTGACTACTTTCCAGCAAACTCTGTAAACTCCCAATCACACCGACCAGACCGACAAAAGACCGAACGAAAAATGACAGTACTCCGAATGGAAAATAAATCGGTCGGTTTGAAATTGGTTTGGAATGGGTGTAAAATTAGTTAAACATAAGTTAGCATGCATAATCGAACAAGCTGATGCTAAATACCCACCTCGCTCATTTAGAAAAATCACTCTCAAGAGATGGAGATGTTTCATGAATGACGTTTTTACCCCCTTTTGAAAAGAATACTACCTCCTGTACGTGTGATGTAATGCACTGTTGGTACATAGATGAATAATGATAACATGACTTTCATGAACACCTACTTAGTATTCACACAAACACACAAACATACACACACAACAAACAAACACACAGTAATGTTGGTACATACCTCTTTCTGCTCATGCAAATATTGTATCTACGACCTAGTCAGGACTGTAGTAAAATCATACATTCAAAAGGCCACCACCAAAGCCATCGTACACATTTGAATACATTATAAAAACGAAATTTTGATTCAATTGTATAATAATAATAATGATGACAGTAATAATAATAATAATAGTATGGTCATAATGGTTGGTTGGTTGATTGTTATTTTTTTTACCTGACCGCTAAGAAAGCACAAATGCTTGTGAGTAAGCAACCAGACGGCTGATGGATTTAGGTCCTCTCCGAGGGACCTGGTAATGAGGAATAATGCCTTACCAAAGGGCACTAGCGCATTGACTTGGTTTCGAACCCGGGTCATCGGATTACGAGACCACTGCTCTACCGACTAAGCTATCGCGCCTATGGTCATGGCTAAAAACTACTTACAAGAAATCGAGGTACATGATTTGTAGCCAGACCCAGCAGATGAGGAGACAGATCACCATGCCAGGGAATGCATACATCATCCAGGTGCCAAAGTTAAGACCGGCCTCGGGACCAAAGAGTCTGTAAGCAGGAAAGAGATTTAATTTTAATAAGTATTCGGTAGGATTTGTTCAATGGGAGCGTTGCTAAAAATGTGTCGAGTTCTTTCAAAGATGCAACAGCATCTAAAAAAAAAGAGGCATGACTTACGTTTCAACCTGTGTACTGATAACCAGATTGGGACCAGTTCCCGTTAAGGTGGCAGTGCCGCCGATGTTGGCTGCATAAGGAATGGAGAGTGTGATACCCTTGCAGAGGAGACGGTAGCCCCGATCAGCTTTGGACTCCTCCTCGATGAGCAGCGGTGCATTTTTAATCTCTACTGGAAGTGGGCCGGGCTCGTCAACGCTAGAAAAGGGAGAGAGAGAAACGAATACAACAATGAAAGGATAGTGAGGGAGAGAGAGAGAGAGAGAGAGAGATGAAGTGTGCACTGATAATAGCCAAACTTGTCGAACAAAGGTGGGGGGGGGGGAGGGGGGGATGACACACTAAATCTCAGCGTCCCTCCCAATACCTGAGGTATTGATAGAGTTAGGGTTAAGGTCGATTTAGCGAATGTACGGTGGGGGGGGGGGGGGGGTGGCGCCCTTGCTCCTGGCTATGCCCTTGGGAGTGTATGAATAGAGGAAGATGAAGAGAGAGAAAGAAAGAGAGAGAGAGAGAAGCGGAGAAGGGAACGAAAGATGGAGAGGGGAGGGAGGGAAAAGAGAAAGGGAGGTGAGAAAGTGAAGAGGGAGTGCGAGAGAAGGGGAGAAGAGGGGTAGGGAAAGAGAAAGGGGTGGGAAGAGAGAGAAAGAAACAGTCAGGGAGGTGAGAGGGAGGAAATTGAGGTAAGCAGGAGGAAAGAAAGAGAGAAAGTGAAGATATTGGGATATAGGGAGGGCCAAAGAAGGGGATGAGAGAGAGAGCGGGAAGGGAAAGAGAAAGGGGGAAGAGAGAGAGAGAGAAAAAGAAGAGAGGAAGGGTTTTCTATAGCGCCGTCTATCTAGAAATTCTATTCCGAAGTGCATTTATTATTACCCCGGCTTTAGCCTATCTGCCATTTATACAGCGCTCTATAGCATTTCAAGGAATTAATTCCTGTCATGTACCCATTTACCTCACCTGGGTCGAGTGTGGCAAATGAAGATTAATGCCTTGCCAAAGGACATTAGTGCCGTGTCGCGGATCGAACCACGACCTTTGAACTTCAAGTCAAGTGCTTAAACCACTCGACTACGACACTTCGACATACAATTCAAAGAGAAACATATATCATTAGGATTTTCAAAGAACAAAGAAAAATGTTAAAAGAAGGAAGCATTTAACTTGAAGAAACATAATATGCCCTTGAAAATAGGTAAGGTAGAAAAAGGAAATGATTGTATGCAATAAAGGGGGAAGGAATTAAAGAAAATAGCTACAAGGAAATTAGATAGTAATAGGATATGAAGGAAACTTTACTAATGAATTATCTTCCACACACACATTACATTCTTTTCCATAGGTATCAACAGCTTTTGGCAGTCAAACTACATTTTGTTTAAAGAAAGGTAAATACTGATTAAGTTTCTTTTTTGTAAACTATACCGTGTGAGTCAAAATAAATTTTACACTCAGAAAACTGTCATTTATTCCAAAAGTCAGCCATGAACAAAAGGTTATCAAACATAAAAGAGTGTTATATCCCGAATCGTTTGATATCACCATGGAGTAGTAGGTCCATGATTTAAGTAAGGAGGTAGGGAGGGAGGGAAGGAAGAAAGAAAGGGTTGGAGAAAGGCAGATACCAAGAGTGATAGGGTGAGAGAGATAAAGAAATATAATGGGGAATAAACACATAGAACGGGAGAGAAGCAAAGAAAGATAGGGAATGACAAAGGGAGACTAGGCAGGGAAGGGGAGAGGGGGAAAGGGAGACAAAGAAGAGGAGAAAAGGAGTGTTTCGATGATAACAACCAGTGTCTTCTTTAATTACTAACAAAACCGGGATACCTATTATCTTGATAAAAATCATGTAAATCGTGGAAATAAAAATAAATTTTGAGTTCGTTCTACTTCTACCATGGGATTTCAACAAAAAAATACTTACATGTGACCAGCTGCGATTTCATCGAGTTCGATAGGATTTTCAAAGCAATGCTCCTCCTTTTCTTCTGAGCCCTATTTCAAAATTTGAAAAGATGAAGAAAAAAAAATGTAGAAGGTAATCTGAAAACTGTTGTCAAGTTTACAGTATTCGCAATCACATACGGACAAAGCAGGGCGGAAAGGGCTGCAGGCCCCCTTCCCCCAAAATACTAAACTACCAATATAAGGGCAATCGTCACGTCATATCCTAGGAGCGAAGAAATTCTTTTGTTAGTTTTACATCTTATCTTTTATATTTTGGTGACGACAGGAAAATGTCACTGTAACATAGTGCTAAATTTTAGTAACTGTACCTGGCCCTATACTGTTATTTGTGCCAAGAGATGCCCCCCCCCCCCCCCCTAGTGAAGTTGTGACCGTACACCCAAGATCAGAACACTATGGTGGTAATTTACGGCCATTTTGGCGAAAATATTTCGCGTAAAATGTGAACGTGCCCACTCCCTTTCCTAATCGTGTGGTAAATAAATTAATATAGAAATGACGAGAGAGACAGAGAGAGAGAAAGAGAGACAGAGAGACAGAGAGAGAGACAGAGAGAGAGAGAAGAGAGGGAGAATGGGAAGGGAGAAGGGGAGAATTCGAAAACAGAAGCACGGACCACCTCCGCATCATCTTCCTAATAAAGTAGCCCTCTAAATTCGTATTTTCATTTATCGAGTAAGATCGGTACCCTCAATCGTTCAAGTTCTCCTCGGTAGATAGATTCAAGCTACGTCCCTGGTACTTCTTATTTATTACAACACCTTGTGCAATAGGAGGATAGTTGCTTTTAATTTTTGTTTGCAGTTGATGTTATAATTATTACCCTTATACAAAACATGAATGTCTGCAGGCTATGTTTAGGTTTAGTAATCCTACAAGTTCAAAGTCCATTTGCATTGTCTATTTATTCTGCAGTATTTTATTGTCTGCTTTCCGGAATGACGTGTCTATTAAGACTCATTGATGTAAATCATGTTAATGGTCCTTATTTTGTCTTTCCGTCTATTCCTCTTTCATATTATTCTCTGTCTTATACTTTTATTCTCTCCCTCCATTCCTCTCCTGTGTTCCCTCTTTCTTTATTCTCGCTCTATCTTCTCTCTCTTTCAAATACAATTGTCATTCTTTCGATATTATGATCCAAAAGAAATTTACAGAAAGAGGGTATCTACGCCACTGACTAAAAAGCAATCCTCGTTGACAATTATCTTGTTAAAAGGACGAGTGTATGGACGTTGAAACGAAAAAAGGGAGGAAAGCGAGAGAGAGAGAGAGAGGGGGATCGAAAGAGAGAGAGAGAGAGGAAGAGAGAGAGGGAGTGAGACAAAGAGAGAGAGAGAGAGAGAGAGAGAGAGAATAAGAGGGAGGCAAATAGAATGATTGAAGAACATTGATATTGATATCCATGCAATACAGTCAGTGTTATTGTCATGCCGATAAAATGACAAATAACAAGAATACAATCATGACCCTGCAAAAAGTAATAATAATATGCAGACGTAACAACACATATGCTTGCTAGCTTCGAATGACCAAAGAAATAAACAAGGAGAATGAGGAATGAAGAAATAAAGAATACATAAAACCAACAAGAGTGCAATATCTTGAAAATTCATGCTTTTCAGGACCCCAGTAGCAGATTTCCATCAAAGTGAAACGACAAAAACCCGTTACGGACCTTATACGTTAGACTTCCATTTCCGTCGTTTTTGTCGACATCACCGCCCTTCTCCTCATCGTTATCGTTAGATTTGAGTTCGTTGAGGACAGCCTGTGAGATGGGGATCATCATCGCGGTCGTCGCCGTGTTGCTCATCCACATGGATAAGAAAGCCGTGGTTGACATGAACCCGAACATCAACCTGGAAAGAGACGATCTCGTGGTTGACTCATTGTATGGATTGGGAAATCAAGTCACGGTCATCACGGATGCATCGAGACCGTTGCTCACTGGGCGTCATTTGCCCGACTATAGTAGTACATGGGGAGTTGAAAATGTTCTTAAATTTTTCTGTAGAATCTGATTTTGTGTGCTGTTTTGGCCTATGGGGGGGGGGGGGGGTGCTGAACATGAATCTATCATTTGCCACTCTTCTAAATGACGTCTTCAGCCCTGGTCATGGTAACGAATTGTTTTCTTTAAAACTATGAATATTTCCTATCAAACAACCCAAAATGTCATGTTAGTGGTCCCTAGCCATAAACATTACATTTTTAATTTTTTTTTTATGAGAAATAAACATGAATTTAAAGGAAATAATTCATGACCATGGCAATGGCTGAAAACGTCATTTAGAGATATTGCAACATGTAGATTCGTGTTCAGCACCCCCAAAATAGGGGAAATAGCACATACAATTAGATTCTACAGAAAATGTTAAGTACACCTTAAAATTGTGACGAGGAGCCGTGTACCTTATGACTGCGTCTGTGAAAGATGTGGTCTCGGACGCGCAATGTGAGAGCGATTATTGTGCAGGGAGTTATTGCAGAATGAACTGTGCAAATATTTTGTTGAATCACTGGCGTATGAGAGAAACTTGCCTTCATAGGCTTGATTGGCGCAGGTATTGACGCAATGATGCCGCGTGTGAAACGGGCATTACTCGTTCATAGGGCTGGCTAATCTACATGCGAGAGGTCTGCGTTTCATTGGTGGTATTTTCTACATTGTACATGTTGTATGGATTGTGCCCGCCGCACAGGAAGCGTCATTTCAGTTGCGTCATTATCTAAGTTAATAAAACATAACAAAAGTCACTGCTCCAGCAATTCAGAGAAATATATGTACAGTTCGGTTGTATCACTCTCGTACGGTGCGTCAAAACCGCGCCATCTAACTCAAGAGTAAATCCACTCAATATCGTGCGTCAAAGGTATATTCCACGCATGCAGTGAAGCCAGTCCCTGAGGCCTTAAGAAGCTTCTAATCATGCCCGGTAGTTTTCAGACACAAAAACCATTCATTAATCACAGAACAGGGTCTTTAATGTCATGCGTATGGTAGGACAGCTAGGTTCGAATACATTCGAGGAGGAAAAAATAAATAAACATGCGATTTTATTTGCCATTGACAGGGGGGCAACCAAAAAATGAATGAAACGTATAAAAGAGCGCTGCGTGGGAGGGGATTATTCCAATTTCACATGAATGGTGGAACATAATTTTTTGCGATTGATCATTGGAATTTTATTTCATTTCTCTTCTTCTTCTTCTTCTCCTTCTTTATCTTCGTCTTCTTCTTCTCCTTCTTTATCTTCTTCTTCCTCTTTTTTTGTTTTTGTTTTTGTTTGTTTGGGGAGGGGGGGGGGGGGCGGGTGGTATTGTATGTTTTGTTTGCGTGCCTGGATCTCATGAAATCATACATTCTTCAAACACGAATTTTTTAGTTGGAAACCTTGAGAAAATAAGGCATTATATTTGGGTGACATTTTCCAGGTTAAAATCTTACACCTCATTAACTTCCATCAAAGCGCAGCCTTGACTTTTGAATGAAAGATACCTCAATCCACATTGTGTTATTGTATTATTGTATTTTAGACACGTTATTGGAAATAAATCTGCTCAGAAACATGCATTGAGTACACTTAACCTACCGTGACTTCAGAGGTTATACTACATTCTAAAATTCAAGAAAAGATTATTATAATGCTAATGAGACCGGCATGTGACGCTTTAAGGAAATACAAATAACGCTGGCACCGCCCTTGTCTATCCATACCAAATGTAAGGACCCACTCCCTTCCACTTGCCATCTTTTGTGTGTGCATCGACGAGCACTAGGACTGCACCTGTGGTAACATGTTACGTCCTAAAAAATAAACATAAGCCCCTGTCTAGCGAACCCCAATTCAAGTAATCCCTCCCCATCCCTCCACCCCTCAACCCCAACATCCATCCATCCCACATCCACCCTCTCCACCCCTCTACCCATCACCCTCTCCACCCCTCTACCCATCACCCTCTCCACCCGTCCACCGTTCCACCACTCCACCATCCACCCCTCAACCCCTCCATCCTCCACCCTCAACCCCTCCACCACTCCACCCGTCCACCCGTCCACCCCTCTACCCCTTTACCCCTCTACCCTCCACCCCTCCACCCCAGCCCCTTCACCTGTCCACCCGTCCACCCCTCCACCCTCTACCCTCTACCCCTCCACACTCTACCCCTCCACCTGTCCACCCGTCCACCCCTCCCCACCCCACCCGTCCATCCCTCCACTCCTCCACCCTCCACCTTTCATCCCTCCACTTCTCCACCCCTCCACCCTCCACCTGTCCACCCGTCCACCCCTCTACCCCTCTACCCTCCACCCCTCCGCCCCTCCACCCCAGCCCCTTCACCTGTCCACCCGTCCACCCGTCCACCCCTCCCACCTCCACCCTCTTCCCCTCCACCCCTCCACCCCTCCACCTGTCCACCCGTCCAACCCTCCCCCACTCGTCCACCCCTCCACCATCCACTCCTCCACCCCTCCACCTTTCACCCCTCCACCCCTCCACCCTCCACTTCTCCACCCCTCCACCCTCCACCCCTCCACCCTACACCCCTCCACATCCCCACCCCTCGACCCTCACTCACCATCTTGGTTTAGCACCAACAAGCATGAGAACTCTGAGAGCGATGCGCTTGTGGAGGTTCCAGTGCTCGACGGCGGCAGCCACCATCAAGCCCCCGAAGAAGACCGTGTTGGTATCGGTAAGGTAGTTGCTGCAAACATCCTTGGACTTTTGGATACCAAAGAGCGGGAAGAGGAGGATAGGGAGGAGAGCGGTGGCCGCCAGGGGCAGACACTCGGTCATCCAGTACAGCGCCATGATGATTATGCAGTAGGCCATATGGCCAATCTACAGGAGGAAAAGTGGGCAATTTCTTAATTATTTTATGTTATTGATTTAATTGAACGAATTCTAAATGTTGATAACTACCCAAACCACCAAACATTTTCATTTAGGAGCATGAATGTACTTAAAACCAATAAAATGACAAACATTCATGTCGGGAAATTGCTGTTAGACGCCCCTGAGAATATTTGAGTCCCCCTTTTCCCTTGAAGCAAATAGACCTCACCTTGCTCAAAGAAAGTGGTCTGGCTTTACATTTTAAAAAATTAAAAGAGTTACTATTTTTTCTGGAAAAAAAATGGTAACAGGCTCCCATAAACAAAATTGCCCTTTGATCAATTGCTGCGCCCCTCCCCAGTATTGCATCGGATGTAGATACAAGAAATGTATCGCCCTTCAAACCTTTATTACTCAAACGTTCTTTTTCAGTTCAATTCAAATTTGTGTTTTGTCATTTTATATCGTAAATTTATTTGAGGCACAGTACGGTGTCAAATAACATTTTATATTAGTATTTTTTTCTAAAAAGTGACGATTTTTTCCCCCTACAGAATTAAGTGCTCATCATGACTTGTTTGCTTACATGTCACTTTCCATTTCCCAAATTAATTTGTGTCGACATAAAATTGTGAAAAGGGGGAGGGGGTATATCACCCAATTGCATCTGCTTTAATGTCACTGTATATCCGGTTTGCTGTTTTTATGAAAAAATACTTTTGACGTAGGCTCCTTGGAATAGAAAAATGTTGAAAATCAATAAAATTAACGACCACGGCACATAAGGCACATAATATTTAGTACGCAATATAGATATTACGTGCTCCCCCTGATCATGGTAATTGTTCAAAACTATAAGAACAATACCAGTATGTTCGTGTTCTTAGTCGTAAATGATTTTCGGAACAATAAACTTATTTTAAATACAAAAAGGTAATAATGGTGATGATAAAATGTGTGTGTTTTACAGCGCACAATACGAAGTACCTGTATTTGTTCAACGAGTGTTTTAAATTAAGATCACATATTCACACCATAAATAATGTTTTTTGATAATCCATAAATTAAACAACAATTGCATATGTTTTTTTTTAAAAATGGGTTATGATATCTGTGAAACTATTATAAGAAGTAGAATTGGATAGTTATCGTTTCCAGACGACATGATTTGTTCAATGTAGGAGTTCACATTAACGAAAACTTTGAAATATATTGGAACATAATGTGTAGGTTGCCTTTGTCTCCCATTCTGAAAGCGAGTGCAAATTTGTCTTTCTCATCTATAAGAGAAGAAAAACTACTTCCATGATTCATTGATTACATTAAATTTCAGCCGACGATTTATAATATGAAAACTTAATTGCACCAGAACGATTAACAACACTCAGGTTCCTTTTGTATGATTTTGATAACAGAAGAGAATGAACACGAAAGAGCACATCTAATATATCGCAAGGACACTATTTTATCCAAGTTTGTGCAATAGGCAATTTTTAAGGTATGTCTTAAATAAAATAATAATTCTGGTCACTGTATCATCCTGAGAGCCCTACCAGAGCTTGAATCAGAGCCCCCACCCCCAAACACAAAAATAGACGTGAGCGCTGGGCCGTTATTATAATAAATATGAATCAAGAAATATTGGCATTTTAGGGAATACTATGATTTTCAACAACACGAAATAAATAGTAAGAATCTAATGGTAATAACTTCATCTGTCCGTTTGTTTATAATTAATATTTGAGTTATCTCCGGTAACAATTGTGAAAACTGGATTCTACACTCCCGTCTTTTGCGAGCAATATCTCCGTTGTTTTAGCTTCGTTTTCGCTGAGCATCGAGTATGTTGTAGCTTAGACAATAAGCTATCACAAGTGTGTCCTTTATTTTTCAATCAGATGCCGGGATCATGCTCATATTTCACTTGCAAAGTGGGATTTGAAAATTCCATTTTTCGTTTACGTGTAGTCTCTATGGGAAATTTTTTGGTATATCGGTAACGCACTTGACTTCCGACCTCGAGGTCCCTGGATCGAGTCCGGGCGTCTCCAACAATTTTTTTTCCCACTTTTTTTTCTTGTTGACCTTTCACTGTACCATCTACTTTAAATATTAAAACACGTAGAATCGCTAATAATGTATTAAACAACTATATTAACTTTATTATTACCCTATTATCACTTGATCCATTACTTTTTGTGTGTAATCCCTATGGGAGATTACTTTTTCTCAAATCTGGATTCTACATTCCTGTATTTTTGCGATCAATATCGCCGTTATTTCTGCTTGGATGTTCCTTTTTATCTTTTTTATTTATTTATTTAAAATGGTTTATTTCATTAAAAAACATTCGCGGCCCGAGAGCCGAATTGCAGTTTCTTTTACAAAGTATACATCAGTGACAAAGTAAAATTACACGTAAAACATTATGCATGGTAGCATTATGGTAGTACAATTGGAATTCTTTTGTAAAATTGAATTCCAACTGTATTACCATATTTGCAATAAAATTATATATTAAAATTATACAATATATGAATAGTAATACATTTTTGATATTCAAAAGAATTAAATATTTTGGTTGGAAAATGCATTAATTTCATCTACCTCTTTCCTTTGCCCTTTGTATTCTTATTTCACCCCTACCATGTTTCCTTATACTATCCTCTCTCCTTCCAAGTGTAGCCTATGCATTCTGATTCCTCTTTCATCCCTCTGTCCAGCTCATGTATTTTTACATTACTATAACCCGTCTACCTCTCTCCTTATATCTCACCATTTTTCACTTTGATGACGTTATCACAGTGACACAGACCACCTTATTCGTCCTCGTGACGAATTAAATTCTAGTTATTAAATATTTTTCTTATTTCTAACCACTTTTCTGTTAGCAAGATAACTTGAAAATGGCTCGATCAAATTCCTTGAAATTTGGCACACATAAAAATTATAGGCATATGTAAAAAGCACAGTAACGTTTTCAACATTGACCTTCACTGATGACGTCATCTAGGCGCCATTTTGTAAAATTTTACGAAAATCAACTCATGATCATATCTTCATAACCAAAAGCTATTTCTCATTCATATTTATTATAATCAAGATCAATATCCGTCCGGTCAATTTCAGGTCAAATAACGCGCGCGTGCGCGTACGTCCGCGCGGCAATGCGCGCGCAAAATTCAAAAATGCTCAAAAATCGTCTCAAAATCATTTTGCATACGTTTTAGGCCATTCTAAGCATTTTATAAAAAATCGCACACACGCGCATGCGCGAGCGTTTTCGCGCGTAAAACTATTACAAAACATAGAATCGCCATTTTTTTTCTTCATAATATTTCAAATATTTTTACAAACAAATTGATACCATGTTTGTCTCTTTATGACTATTAATAACGCAATGATCGACCGTTTAACAAAAATTTCCGTGCGCGCGAGCTATTGTAATACATAGCATATAGTGGCAAAAACATGCCTATACAAAATCCATTGTAGCTCTTTAGGATGCAAGGTGACCCCAATTTGTTTTCATATTTTAATAGAGTATGATTAGGAGATAGTTTTTTGATGTCTCATTTGACCCTCAATTAACTCATGACGTCATCATAATGGCCTCCGAACTCAAAATTTCAATTTGCATATTATGACGTCAGCATATTTATGGAAAATCGATTGTATCTCTGTAAATATTGATCGATTTTCTTCCAAATTTTGAAATGTTCTAGCTGAGACAATTTTCTACAAATGTAGTGGTCACGATTTTTCTTTTTGACAAAAGCATCATGTCGTATTTTTGCGATTAAAAGAGGCATGTCAATTTTTCACATTTTGCGTGTTTTCTCTATGGAACATTACTTTTTCTCAAAACTGGGTTCTACATTTCAGACTTTCGCGAACAATATCTCCGTCTTTTTAGCTTCGTTTACGCTGAACTTCGAGTATGTTGTAGCTGAGACAATAAGATATCTCAAATGTGCCCTTTATTTTGTCTCGATTTTTTGTTGGATCAGCCCACCTATACTTGTTCCAAACAAGTGTTACAAATCTAGTTTGTATACTCTATTCATCTTTAATGGACTTTAAAGGTACATATTTTCCTTTGATCGTCAAATCATAGATAATAAAGTATGATATGCCTCTCCTGAGATGCAACATACGTCATGTAAGCGGGAACTTATCAAGTCCACAATGCCATGAGCTGCTATGATCGGTATTTGACAAAAGGTAAAAGACGTGTGTCATTTTGACCAGGTCAAAAAGTACAAGCGAAAATCCTTATTTACTACAAAGCGTAGCAGTTATGGGCATAAATCTTTCCCAAATGAATGTATGTAACCATTCTGACCATAGAAGTACAAGAAGCTGTCTAATGCAATATATTTGTTATGTGTAAAGAATGTCCATACATTAACGAATTATATTGTATGTATTGTATGCATTCAAATTGTAATTGATGCAATGTCGCGATAACCATAGTGTCATATCATATGAAATTAAGGTAACCAAATTGAATTATGCTGATCCATGGCTGCAAGAAGCTTGGGTGCAGACAACACGTTTTATAGATATAAATCACATATTCAGTCAAGCACCCCTCACTATGAACATGACGGACAAAGAAAGCGGACAAAATATACAGTTCCTCAGGTAGACAAAGGAACATCCCTTCACTGTAAAAAGGTGAATATGCATGTGACACCTGTTCTACACATTTGTACATAATAGCAGTGAAGGGATGTTCCTTTGTCTACCTGAGGAACTGTATATTTTGTACGCTTTCATTGTCAGTCATGTTCATAGTGCCTTGAAACATCACAAAGTGAGTCCGCCCCCGCCGGAAAGAAAAAAAGAAGTTCGGCTCTCAGATGCATGCCAGGCACCCATACAATGGAATGCAGTGGAGAATGTAGTGAAGCTTGGAGCGGTTTTTGTAGGCTCGCATGGTTTTCTTTGTCTAAGTATAATGGGCGCACACTCCCGATTTCGTCAAGGTTCTTTCCCTACCTGAATTTATTTTGATAGAGAACAGGGAATCAAAAAGAGGAATCCCCTCGAAAATTAACTCTAAGAATACCAGGCAAGATAATGTATAGGGTTTACGTGTAGGGTCTGTATGGAAGAGATTTAATGGCACAGTGTGGGTTCACAGTACGAAATTGTGCGTGAAATCAAATACCAATCATGCAAAAATACTCTATTGATGTACGATAGACTTGAAAGGTGAAGCTTACCAATGGAATAGATTTTAAGGTACTATATCCCATTTGCAGACCAAAACAAAATGAAAAGGTTATAAATTCCAACGGCGTTTGAAAGATAATACTAATTTAGAACTTCCTTTAAAAAAGGGGGGCTTGAACATGCCTTTAAGTGGGAAAAACGACTTTTAGTTGACGAATCGACTTAAGAGCTATAGAGCCAGTAAGTAACAGTCTGATTTTCAGACCATTGTAACCGAATGGTCGTACGTTTTATGCTGCGCAAAGATTCATTCAGTTCAATTTTGGCCATTACAAAGAGTGATGTAGACAAATGCTCATGTAACCTTTACAGCTCATTTTATGTATGTTATTACCAAAGAAGAAAAAAAGCCAGTCAGTCACTCAATAGTGTCTGACAGTGAAGTCTAACAAGTAAACGGGTTTCCTTGCACAATTTGCATTTTAGGACACTGACAATGTTCAAATTTCGCAGATAGGACATATATGAAATATTCATAATTCACGTTAGAAATTTATCATCCAATCTCAAAGCATAAAGGGTCAATACAAAATTCGGTGTGTTACATTCAATATCACGATTAACCCCCCCCCCCCACCTCACACATACACATAAATATATGGGTAGGCTTTCATCGCTTTCATTGAAAATTGATTGAGAACACAGACCTCTAGTCAGGTGGGCTGTATAACGTACAGACCACCTTATAATTTCGTTTGAATTGCCTTTATTTATTTATTATCAGGTGGGCTGTATCTAATACAGACCACCTTATAATTTTGTTAAAATTGCCTTTATTATTATTATTTATTTATTTATTTATCAGGTGAGCTGTATCTAATACAGACCACCTTATATTTTTGTTAAAATTGCCTTTATTATTTATTTATTAGGTGGTCTGTCATCGACAGATCACCTATTAGTTTCGTCAGGATTTTTCTTTCTTTATTTATTTTTATTCATTTCTCCCCACTGTTTTGTGCCTAGGATAACTCAAGATCAGTTTAGTCAATTTCTTTCAATTTAGGCACAGTCATAGGTCCTTGTCATGAGACGTGACAGTAACATTTTCAAGGTCGTCATCATGACGTCATCCAGGCGCCATTTTGTGAAATCACATGATCAATCATATTTTCATGACGCGTAATCAAAGGTCATTCATATTCATATCACATATACTTCAGGTCAAGGGTCAACAGGTCATGTCATCAAAGGTCACATAAAGGTCATAACGTGCGCCGTATGCGTGCGTCAAAATGTTTAAATGCTCAAAATCACTTAACTATCAAACGAGAGTACGAATCAGGTCATTATAAGCATTTCGCAAAAAAACGCGCAAACGCGCATGCGCGCGCGTTTTCGCGTGTCATGGCATTTTGCAACATAGAATCGCCAAATTTTCTCAGTCATCATATTTGGCACATTTTCCAAGCATTTTGATACCTTGTTCACCTGTTTGTGAACATTAATAACGGAATGAGCGTCCGTTTAAGATACATGTACTTGCGTGTGAACTCTTGTAATACATAGTATATATGGGCAAAAACATGCCTATACAAAATCCATTGTAGCTCTTTAAGATGCCTGTTGACCCCTAATTTTATTTCCATATTTGGATAGAGTATGAATCGTAGATATGATTTCATGTCTCATTTGACCCTCAATGAACTCATGACGTCATCATAATGGCTTCTGAACTCAAAATTTCTATTTGCTTATTATGACGTCAGCATATTTTTAGAACATTGATTGTATCTCTGTAAATGTTGATCGATTTTCCTCCGAATTTGGATACGTTCTTGCAGAGACAATTCTCTACGAGTACAGTTGTCACAGTTTTTCATTTTGACAAAGGCATCATGGCGTATATTTGCGATTAAAGGAGGCATGTCAATTTTTCACATTTTGCGTGGGACATGATTTTTTCTTAAAACTGGATTCTACATTCCCGTCTTTCGCGAGCAATATCATCATGATCATCATTGTTTATATGTCTATATAATTTCTCCCATTCTCAAATCTATCATAAGAAGTGAAGACAGACCACCTAATTCGTCCCCATGACGAATTAAATTTCTAGTTTTTCTTAATTCTTACCACTTTTTTGTTAGCAAGATAACTTGAAAATGGATCAATCAAATAACTTGAAATTTGGCATACATATGTATAGGCATAACTTGAAAATAAAATAACGTTTTCAACCTTGACCTTGATTTATGACGTCATCTAGGCGCCATTTTGTGAAAATCAACTCATGATCATATCTTCATAACTCAATTCAATTCAAATTCAATTCAATTCAATAATGGCTTTTTATGTAATTTCAAAATACATGCATGATAATTGTCATTTTACATGAAAAGCAGCAGAAGCTGGATTATTCATGTGTACATGTTGACATAATAAAGTGACAGGTTGCATTTTAAAATATTTTAAAGTTTAAAGTTTGTTAAAAATACATTCAAAATAACATTACACGTTAAGAATAACAAAAGAAAGTTTTATACTCTCGTTTAGAATGAATACATTGGATTTTAAGACTAAAGACGACTGAGGTGAAGACTAGTACTGTGTTTGAAATTTAACACGTAAAGCATTTAATTATGGTTAATTAGATTGATCAAATATGGTAAAGGGCTGTTTTTGAAGCGATTGGTTTTGCATTTGAAATTATGATATGTAGGAGTCTGACGTAATGATATTCTAATTTCTTTTTTTGGAGGTAGCCAGTTCTGGCATGCTGGGTGAATTGCTAAAGATTTTGCAAATTTTATACACAGTACTAGTCTTCTTTCCTCAAGTGTACTTAAATTGCATACTTGACATGCATGTGAATATGACATAAAATTAGAGCCTAAAATAATTTTGCAAACCCTCCTTTGTATTCGTTCGAGACTGTTTTTCTGTTCAGATGTAAGACCACTATGAAACACAGGAGCGCAATATTCTAATACTGGTCGTAGATAACCTGTGTAGATTAATACTAAATCATTTAAAGGTAAATTAAATTTCTTGAGTTTCCTCAACATATACATTTTTCTATTACATCTTTTCATTAGCTCATCAATATACAAATTCCACTTTAGATCAGACTGGATGATCACTCCAAGAATCTTAGCACTATGCCTATTACACAACTCGGTGTTGCTAACAAAAAGAATTTCTGGGTCTGGTGGATTTTTCATGAAACTAATTTGGAGGGTAAAACACTTTGAAGGATTTAGTGACATATTATTCACAATAGACCAAGATTGCACAGAATTAAGTATTGATTGTAATTGTGAGACATCTGTAGATTTCCGACATTGTACTAACGAGAGGTCGTCGACATATCTAAAATACGGTATAGAAAGTTGCTCACATAAATCGTTTACCATAATTAAAAAGATAATTACCAAAAGGTAATTCTCATTCATATTTATCATGATTAAGGTCAATATCTGTCCGGTTAATTTCAGCTCAAATAATGCGCGCGTGCGCGTACGTCCGCCCGTCAATGCGCGCGCAAAATTTTAAAATGCTCAAAATCGTCTCAAAGTCATTTTGCATACGTTTTAGGCCATTCTAAGCATTTTATAAAAAATCGCGCACACAAGCATGCGCGCGCGTTTTCGGGCGTAAAAGTATTACACAGAATAGATTCGCCATTTTCTTTTCTTTTATAATATTCCACATATATTTACAAACAAATTGATACCATGTTTGTCTCTTTATGACTATTAATAACGGAATGATCGACCGTTTAACATAAATCTCCGTGCGCGAGAGCTCTTGTAATACATAGCATATATGGGCAAAAATATGCCTATACAAAATCCATTGTAGCTCTTTAGGATGCAAGGTGACCCCAATTTTTTTCATATTTTGATAGAGTATGATTCGGAGATATTGTTTCATGTCACATTTGACCTTCAATATTATTAACTCATGACGTCATCATAATGGCCTCCGAACTCAAAATTCCAATTTACATATTATGACGTCAGCATATTTATGGAAAATTGATTGTATCTCTGTAAATAGTGATTGATTTTCTTCCAAATTTTGAAATGTTCTAGCTGAGACAATTTTCTACAAATGAAGTCATCACAATTGTTAATTTTGACAAAAGCATCATGGCGTATTTTTGTGATTAAAGGAGGCATGTCAATTTTTACATTATGCGTGTATTCTCTATGGGACATGATTTTTCTCAAAACTCGATTCTACATTCCCGTCTTTCGCGAGCAATATCTACGTCGTTTTAGCTTTATTTACGCTGAACTTCGAGTATGTTGTAGCTGAGACAAAAAGCTATCTCAAATGTACCCTTTATTTTGTCTCAATTTTTTGTTGGATCAGCCCACCTATACTTGTTCCAAACAAGTATTACAAATCTAGTTATTATTATTATTATTATTAATATTATTATTATTAATATTATTACCATTTAATGATAATTTTTATCATTATTATGAATATGAAAATGATGAATACGGCGATGATGATGATGGTGATGGTGGTATTGATTGTGATTATTTTCAGTATTATTGTTATCAATATTACAGTTATCATCATTATTATAGTTATCATCATCATTATTATATCATTATTATCATCAGCATCATCAGCATAATTATCAATGTCAGTAGTGTAGTACTAGTAGTACATACATTAGTAGGCCTAGTATCTTTTGCAATACGTCATGAGCCCATGTTTTGTTGCTATACTACATTAACAATTTCTACCAAAACCCTCAATTCGTTGCTGAAATATTATCAAGAAGAAGAAACATTAAAATCTATATTTTTAAATGAGGTAAAAATTAAAGAGGAAATAAGTTGAGAATACAATCATGACAACTGAGGCAATATGTCATCATTTTTTGTCTCTAAGTTGACCCTATAAGCAGCTGGCTCGAGCTTTGCTTAGTTATTAGGATTAACATGGACAAAATGAACTTGTAAACATGATCGCATTATGTCTTATTCATTCTAGTTCTAATGTTTTCTGACTGTTTTCAAGACAACATCATTTTTGTCGATCATAGTTCTGTCTAGCTTCATGTCTCCTTAGAATTTTTAGGGAAAAGGAACCTAAGCAACGATTGCTGAATTTTAGCAACAATCGTTCGCTATTGCTGCTCTGTAATACTACTTTGTCAAGCAGTATACATTTTTTTTCTTTCAGGACGCATGATAGATTCGTTTAACAGTTGATTCCACTTGGTTGAATATATTGTTTATTTTTGCATATGATGTGAGTGAAACAATGTGGTATAATGAAACACAAAAGAAAACTTCAAACGGTTTGTGAATTACAAGTTAGAGCATTATTTTCCTCAAATTGTAATTTCTTATTATACCTTTTTAACTTATCGTGACCTCAAATGGCTTAGATTACAATGCAATCAAACTGGAAGCTCAAATACTTCAAGTTCGATTAAGATGTTTTCATTTGTCTTTATGTTGTTCAATTATTATGTGATATTTATAGAATTCTGTTTTTTCTTGATGTGTAACCGATTATTTACCATGGTAACGACCATGGTGGTCCAACCCACCACCAACTTTATGACAAAGCGAGCAGATTATGGTAGCACAATTCCTATCTGAATGGTATTGATCTACACACAAATGTTTGATTTCCTTTCGATGAGACGGTAACAAAAACATTATGTAAGAGTCGGCGAGGTCAACAGTTGAAAGTTTGCCGAGTGTCTGATTTGCATTGTCCCGCCGGTGAGAGAGAGAGTGAGAGAGAGAGAGAGAGACTATGCGTGTGTGTGCGCGCGTGTGTGTGTGTGTGATGTGTGTGTAGGGACGAAAAGAAAGAAAAAGTTAAAGAGAAGCCGAGATGGTTTGTACAACAAATACAAAAAAGAAAGAGAGAAAGAGAGATAGAGAGGGGGTGGGGAGGGAGAGGGGTGAAAGAGAAAGATTGAGGAAGAGCTTCATAGAGAACGAAGAAAGATGGATTAGATTGTGTCATATCTGGGAAATCGCTCTTAAAATATTGATATTGATGATTATATACAACATTCAAGTAATATTGTTAATGTTCTTGCTGATATGATCATGATGGAATGTATCTATCAATAACTTTATACAACATATTACAGTCTCGTCAATATCAACTACAATGTGAAAACGTTCTACAAGTTTGACGTGACACGAATTAAGGAAAAAGAATTAATATGTGGAGGGAGGAGAGCGCAGAGACAGAAAGAGTAAATGTGATGTATACCAAAGTACATCTAACATTTTACCTCCTTTATATTTAGCACTATCAAAGTAAGTACAAAATAGTGATCACTTTTGTCTACTTTCCCTTTCCTATGAAATTTCTTATCCACTTTTAATGTTGCAAAAGTCCAATATTTTCCCCTCCATTCTGAACCACCTCTTATGAGTTGGGATATATATAATTTCCTATCATTTTGTGAACATAAGTGCACGACCCCTTGTGGTATGTGATCACTATCATAAATGCTTATGTCTTGTATTCGTCAGATAGAACGTCATTCATCTAGTTTAATCGTATTCTAATAGTTCGACAGCCTATTATGATATTCATGTTGTGAGTACCTATTAAACTGCGCTGAAAGCTATGTGTCAGTATAGTTATGTCATATTCAAGTTAAAGCTGATATTGAGCTTTGGTATGGGAATCGCATTTTGTTTCTCCTGCATTAGATTGGTTGTTTGAACCAGTGTAATAAAATAAAAAACGCACACAAACTTACTGAGCCTCATCTTCGATAAAAACCACAACTTCCATTTGCACATAAAATAGTGACCTGTATTAAGCACATGGTGTCGGTCCTACTTTCCCGGATTTCCGTATATTTCTGTGGTTATTACTCAGCCACTCATACATTTTCTACCAAAATAGTTTGCCACATGTCATTTATTTTTAATCTTGAACATTCAGTGTAAGTTTTGTTGGATTCTGTGAGAATTTATTTTCTATATTGACGAGAATTCAAGTTTATCTCTACAGAGCAATCCAACCTTCACCTTAGTAAGAAGTTTCAATTATTTGACAGCAAAAAAGTAAGCGGAAAATACCGATTTTTAAACGTTGTGCGATGGTTGCATAGTTTGAGGGGGAATTGAGAAACTATAATGAGAAACATGGCCTGTGTAAGAACAAAAACAACACCAAAGAATTTATTAAAAAAAACATTTTAAATACTATCACATGATTTCGTAGAGAATTATCTCACACATTGACAAGGGTATTTACCTTATTGTTGTTTAATACTCTATTCGTGTTAGTGAATAATAAGAAAGTATAGTTCATTCTTTTTTCCATAAAGTATCTTAAAATTAAAAGCTGAGTATTCAAATATTGAGGTCCTAACATGTGGCAACTGGCAAGCATACCATATGGAAGAGAGATTTGTTGACAAGTAAAAAAGGGGGCTTTCTATTTTCTACTCACCGAATCGTTGAACACTATTGGTACCCAGCAGAATATAATGGGTACAAGCACAATCACCAAATATTGCCAATTTTTCAACACCTCCTGAAACGCCAATCCTCTTTCCTTGCCCATCTTTCTTTTTGTGACCTATCTCGATTTTGTTGAAGTAAACTTGCAAGTTTGAGGTTTCTTTAGTGGCGACGCCGAAAGATGGTTGGGTAAAAGAAATGACGAAGTTTTTCGCACCGTATGAAATATCAGGGTCTAGCATGTCCCTGGAAATAGGTAGCACTTGCGTACGGTAGTGCATGCGTACGTAACTATGTATGCAAATTCTGTTCGTTTCGGAGTGCTCTCACGATCGGACACCGGAAAAGAGAGACCAATTAAAAACATAGTAAGTGAGTCTGACTAATAGTGATAATTTGCTAGCTGCAAGATTATCAGTTTAGGAAATTTAGACCTCAAAGCGCCTTAATCTGATCTTCGCCCTTATCAGGTCCGACAGCCATAAAGCGTTTAATTTCCTATATTGACCAGTGAGGGAGTGAAAGGTATAATGTCAATATACGTGACATTATTCATATCCTACTCCTCTATATACCCTTTGTATTTCCGCCATTTGTGTCTCCTTCTGAAATCAAACTGGGTTCATACCCTGTATAATAGCTTTCAAGTTGAAACAAACGCAATCAAATAAACTCAAACAGATCGAACACAGATGTCTAGTCTATTTACTATGTGAATCGTTCTAAACTTTGGTGGAAGCAAAATGTTTGTGTAAAACTTACTGGAATATTATAAGAGATCCCTCTCTGTCTCTCTTTCTTAATTCTCTCTTGCAATTTTTCAGAAATAATGTTTTCAGCCCTCAATAACATACAGCCTACATACCGAAAACAAATCTTGGAGCATAGGCGTTAGAGGGTGGGAATGCTGTGCCCCCTCCCCCCCATCTACCTCCGACAATTTTGAAAATACCATTACTAAAGCAGCGAGGTGCTCTAATATAATATGCTTTATATCTTATTTAGTGTAATCTAATGACTAAATTTTCAAAAATGACCACAATAAAGTGTCACTGTTTTTTCCTCGCCCACAAACTTAGACACTGCATTGAAAATTGATATTGGGATAAGACCCATCAGTTCACTGGATTAAACGTGCTTGCATGCTTGTGATTAGGGGTTATTAATTTGTACAAATTAAGAATGGAAATGATATGGTTTTCCCACTTGTCCCTGCTGAAATAAGCACCTTTTTGTAGCTTGTATTTAAATATTTATGAATTCCACATTTTTCAAGATATTTCAGATCCCGTTTTTCAAGACATAGATTAAAATAAGATATATCATATTATTTTTTGGTGTTTCGATTAGTTACGCTTATACTCTTCCAGTTGATGCACATGTCATAGCGCTTTCAAATAGTAATAATATCACTGGTATTGCTTGTGATGTTTTAAGGGAAGATACTATTTAAGACAGTATATAGCTAGCTAGCATTAAATTGTTATATATGTGGTTATATCAAGGGGAAAATTAAATGGTTTTCTTTTTAATATTACAAATATAATGTTCTAACTTTCTCTCTTTCTTCGGGATTTAAATTCAAGTGCCCCCCACAATGCAGAACAAATCTTTATCATAACAACTTAGTTCGGGAGGAGTTATGCAGGACTGACTATTTACCTACAGCCTCAAGATTTGTTTTGGAGCGGATAACACAATCCAAAAAAGTATATATAATTCAGATCATGAATAGAAAATCTGTCAATATTTACAATCCTGTGGACCATTTGCAGGTATAAATCCACAAGAATCGAATAAGTAAATAACAGGGTTTTATACTGAGCACTCGCATTATTGCAGGCTGGCTACTCATTGAGTAATCGAAAAAGGACCTCTCTCTCTGTCTCCCTCTCTCGCTCTTTCTCTCTCTCTCTCTCTTTCTCTCTCTCACTCCCTCCCTTCCACTTCCGTCTCTCTCTATCTCTCTCTTGCTTTAGCTTTCCTTGTTGCCAACTCACCATTCCCCTCTCTTTAACGATATAGCACTTTGACCTTTCACTCAATGTCTCTATTATATCATATCTTCTTCAGTTTAACAAAACATCTAGATTTCCTCATCTGCTAGTGATGGCGCTATAACTTGACGCTTGCCTATTGGTTGGAAGTTTCTCACTCACTCACTCACTCACTCACGCACACACATTAAATTATATTTAAACGTCTTTGACAAACACACGGAATGATTGCCATTACAACAAAAAACAACAACAACAACAAAAAACAACACACACACACACGCGCGCGCGCGCGCGCACGTACGAGAAACACACACACACACTTAATAGACATTCTGTCTCTAACAAGTTATATTTGTAATCTCTATCAGATCTCTCTGTCGTTTATCTCCTCTCTGTCCGTCTTTCTGTCCATATCTCCCATACGCATACAACCCCGTTGCATATCTATATTTCAGTAGATATTGAAATTGCCCTTCAGTTGATTCTTGAAAGTCCTTACGATCGTGTTGGAAGTTTCATTCCCGTTTTGTGTCCTACTTTGGGACTTATAAATTGCAACAACAAAGCTTGAGACTCTACTACATGTCGCCTTTAAAAAAGGAACAATTCGTCCCTATTATCACGAAGTGACGGTAGTGAGGAAAATCGTAACGCAAAGTGAATGCAATTTTTTATCACTACCGTCACTTCGTGAAAAATCGCTCAAATGAAACGCAAATGATAAGTTGGTCGCAACGGACTTAGTTGGGTATAGGCAATTATTCAGATGACCATAAAGGCACTGGCAATTGTGAATGCTAAAGAAATCGGCCAAATTACCAAAATATACCAGTTGTCATTCACATATTAGAATTGCACTTAATGGTTTCCTTGAGAAAAAATAAAAGTTAATCTTGAAGGAACTTTGATGGCGGGAACCTGTGAAACGGTCTTGTTCATCAAATCATAGTGGTGGTAGGTCTATGGTCGAACTCAATGTCTCAGCGTGTCATTTGCTATGGCGCCCTCTACAAGATTTCAAATATGCTTCAAATTTTCTCGTTGATTATTCATGTTAAACATGTAGGCCTACTTTAAAACAAAGCTAATTTGTGGTACAAGCTTCTACGCTTCTACAATGTCTGAGACCTGGATTGACGATTCCTGTACTTCGAACATCTTAGACATTCCAGGTTACATCTTCGAAAGGAGGGATAGAGGTAGTCGATGTGGGGGAGTTGGGTGTTACATAAGAAATAATATAGGATATGTTACAAGACGTGATCTTGAAAGAGACGATTTGGAAATAATGTGATTTGAAGCAAGGGTTAGAAATCGATTACCATTTTTTGTAGGTGTCGTATACCCGCAAATCTACATGTATATCCTTTTACAAAAGCCTAGAATCAAACCTAGACCAAGTATTTTCTTTTACAAATAATGTTATAGTCCTCAGTGACTTTAACTCCAATATGCTGACTAAAATACCTTTTCAAATAAGGTGCATGAACTTTGTTCCACCTTTCAGTTAACTCAGCTTTTCCGAGAACCAACAAGAATAACTCCTTTCAGCAGTACTTTAATTGACGTTATTTGTGTTTCTAGTTCAATGCTATCCGATATAAAGCAATCTGGAACAATTTCAAATGGACTAATACGTGACCACCCCCTAGTCTATTTGATCCTCGGACATAATACCCCAAAAGATAAGCTCGTAATCTTTTGCATGCACTATGCAAGAAGGATTAAGTGTTACTTGAACCAACGCCTACTGACACATCTTTATTACTCCCTCATTCTTCCACATATAGATTAATGTTCAGTTGTTTGGGGCAAGTGCAAAAAGAAAGATTTATTCAAATTACAGAGGACGCAGAACAGATATGCAAGATTAGTCCTTAATGCAGACTATCTAACCTCAAAAGACACCCTTTTAAGCAGTCTTCAATGGCAAAGTGTTGAAAATAGAATCAACTACCACTACTGCATTTCCGTCTACAAAATACTCAATAATCTAGCCCCTTATTATTTAGAACCTTTTGCTTGTAAATGTCCAGTTTACTGTTACTCGTCATTCTACCTTAAATCCCTTATTTATCCCGAAACCCAAGACTGAATTTAAAAAACGATTTTTTTTTCTTTCATCGCTCCAAGCATCTATAACAATCTACCGACTCATATTCGCACGGCAACTTCACTCCAAATGTTCAAAAACCAAATTAAGTCACTCCCTCCATCACTTTAATGCATGCACTGGTACATAATGTTATATCATGACTTTTACCATACAGTTAGTTTTGTTTGTTTGTTTGTTTGTAGTTGTGTAGTCTGTAGTAGTTTTATTTCTTACCTTTTACCCGTTTGATTTTATGTATATTCTTTATGGCATGTGTATTTGTATTTGTATTGTATCAATAATATCTTAAATGTTTAATATTTCAGGCCTTATGTTCATTTTGACCTCGTTTTTAATTGGTTTTATTTTTCTAATTTTTTCTTCTTCTTCTTTTTTACAATCTCTTATAGTATGTTGTTTATATAATGTCTTTGTTTTCTACAGTGTATTCTATTTTTGTAAACCTTTGTATGTACAGGGCTCTTTTGTAAAGCAGGCCTTTGGCACTGAAAAGTCTACCCTGTTTTTAAATAAAACTGAATAAATAAATAAATCGGAAATTACTGGAGTTACTATGGCAATCGCCATATTCAAGCATGACCACGACCTTGGAAGACTGAGATTTTGTATTAAAATCAAATGGTAGCTGGAAATAATTACCAATTGTTATTAAAATTTAGGTTGTTTGATGAGAAATATATCTTATTTTAAAAGAAAATACTTTGTGACCATGGCAACGGCCAAATGAGTTATTTAGAAAATGATAACAGGTAGATCCGTGTTCTACAGATACTATTGCCATGTAATAACTGGTCCGGTTTATATAAAACTAGGTTATTCTATCTCCCTGGTTATTCTGTCTATCCGATTTTTTCTGTTTTCATATGAATTGCCCTTAAAATGTTATTGGCAAATTTGCTTGTATCTTATTTCCACGGTTTTATCGGGGCAAAGGTATTATTTAGCCTCTGTTTACCAACAAACAAGTTGGCCAGGTTTTGATTGTGATGGCAAGGAGGGAGGGAGAGAGAAACAGAGAAAAAAGAGGGAGGGGAGAAAAATGATGGGAGACATGGAGAGAGAGAGAGAGAGAGAGAGAGAGAGAGCGGGAGAGAGGGAGAGGGAGGGAGTGAGCGAGGGAGGGAGGAAGGGAGGGGGAGGGGGACAGCGAGGGACAGAGAGAGGGAGAGGGAAGGAGGGAGAGAGAAACATAGAGGCAGAGCGAAGAGGAGGGGAGAAAGATGAAGGGAGCCATGGAGAGAGAGAGGGAGGGAGAGAGAGAGAGAGAGAGAGAGAGAGGGGGGGGGGACACGCATACCCACTTGATTACACCCGCAGCAAAGGAAAGAAAGAACGGAAGCTACAGAGGGGACGTGGGAGAGAGGGTGAGACAGAGAGAGAGACACAGAGAGAAAGAGATGAACGGGTATTCTGGACAAATCAAGAAAGAAATGTTCAGTAAGTTGATCAACATGATAATGCCCAAATAATTTGTATATGGTTTGACTGTACAAACACTAACTTGATGGAACCAATACAATGGCTGGGATTAAAAATGAGTGAAAAGGAATACTTTTGTTATCGGTTATATTCTTTTTCCTTCCTTACTTCCTTTCTTCTTTTCTTTTTTTCTTTATGTTTTACTTTTTCTTCTCTGCCCTTTTTTTTATTTAAAAAAAAATCCTTTCAGTCCTTTACTACTTCCTCTTTTTGTATGGGGGGGGGGGGGGCAGCGGACCAAAAGCTTAACCCCGCCCCCACAAGTACTTTTTTTCTTTTCTTTCCCTTTTCCTCTCATTTTCTCCCTCCCCCTTTTCTCATTTTTCCCGACAGCAGCACAATTTTACCGACAAAATCCTGGCAGGTGTGTATGTGTGTGTGTGTGTGGGGGGGGGGGGGGGGTTGTCGCACCCCACACCCCCTCTAGCGAAGCCCCTGGTTTTATCCTATTATTCTTTTACAAGAAATGCAATTCCTCATGCTCTCGCACCTCTCTTCTATCGTTGTTTAATTCTCTTTCATTTTCCCCCTTCTCCGTTAACAAAAGTTCGCAGTGAGTTAATCAGGGTCGGAGGGTAAGGTCACTTTTGGGGGGTCGCCCTTTGGTACCATTTTTTTTAATTTAAATTTCTTTATTAAAAAGAAAATTAGGGGGCATAAAAAATCACACACATACACGAATTGAGGGGGTTCAACCCCCACCCCCCGCTGCGTACACACCTGCAGTGGTTGCTTATTTAGTTTAAATATTTTATTTTAATCACGTGAAGAGCTCTAGACCAATCCATGCACAAAGAAAATTTTTCCACGAAGTATACATGATTTTTAATGTAAACAGGCATATTATACAGAGCAATTCTAGATAAGGAAAAAATGATATCATGACAATGTTTGCTCGCCTACTGACGTAACATAGTGATGATGAAAATATTTTGTGGTGATTTTATTTAATTTCATTTCATCCGACTTGATTTAATTACTACATTTTCCACTAATTAATATGCCACTTTTATAGCTCTTTATGAAAGTCTAAAATAAATCTAAACCAATACATTCATATCATTAATAGACTTAGGACTAATGTCAAATTGTCGTTTTTCTAATACGGATACAACGATTAATGATAGAATGGATAAATGTCTTGAACTACATGAATATGTACAAAGTAATCAATAAAAGTATTTCAGTTTGTAGTTGTAGATTATCTAGACGACACAACAGCTTTTAAAGTAGATATTTATTGATTTAAAAAACTAACTTTATTTTTATTATTGCAAAGTTGAAACTTTAATTCGACAAGATTATCAAAAATCAATGCTTGGAAACATTCGAATTAATAAATATTATAAAGTACAAAACGCTTAAAAAAAGCCCAGGCATAGCACCTGAAGAGCTCTCCGAACGCTGCTGAGATTTGTGACATCACAGAATGGACATGATTTGCACAAGCAGACGATGTCCCATGACATCTTACACATTTGCAGTGCCTGTTTTTCATCTTCTCTTGAGTTCTTTCTCTTACTTCACTACCGTCAGGCTAAATGTTTTATCTATTGCCTTACTCTAAACCCCGCGCATGGTTTTATTTTGATGATCGACAAATGAAGCGATACAAAAATAATCTGTCGCTTGTTAACAAAATAAGACGCCATTGTATTCTCAGCTGCACACACCGCTGTATTTTCGGCGTTTTAAGAGGAAACAAATGCCGTCCTTAACATCATTCCGGGGGGTTTTCGATTTGAAAGTCTGGTTTCTTTGATTGTTAATTAACCCCTATCCTGTTACTTTACGAACAAACGATTTTAGTTATCAGAATCGGTTTCATATCCCCTTTTGAATGGTTTTAAATGCCATCACATTTATATACACTAAATCCATTATAATTTGAGAAATAATAGCAGAGCTTACTTTGTCATGGATTACATTTCCAAGTAAAGCTTTTGAGGGGAATCAACATAAAATATAAATTGGAGCAACAGTACTTTAGAATACCCCTCCACAAAAAATGACCAGACATTCGTAGATCAACCAACGCTTAACCAATGAAGATAAATCTACAAACACTATAAAATCTATTATCCATCGAGTTTCTTAGGTAACACTTATCCTAATCTTTACCATAAATCTAACCCTATCCCTAAACCTATCCCTAAGTATAACCCTAGGTGTTGGACGCCCATGTACATAAGCCCTATTGGTGCATGGGGTATTCTAAAGTTAGGCCTATACAAATGAGATCGGCTTGTTTTTATGGAATAATCTTCCTGGGTCTATTTTTACACTCAATGTTCGAGAAATATATAAATAAAGAGATTCTTACCAAACTGTACAATCTCCCAGTAGTACATTTATTGGGTGCTGCCATTTGTAATGAATTGAAATGAATGTATTGTTGTAGGGCTTATCTGGCCTTGGACAATGGTCTGACCTAGCAAAGGATATATTCAAACTGCAGCATCTTAAAAACAGGTGACTCAAATAGATCATCGCTATAGACAGCTTACACGGAGGAAGAAGCAGTCATAAATTTGAATACATTAAGAAAAACAATTGTTATTAATCCACCTCGCGTGTCACGCTACAAACAAAAATATCAGCTCCTATACAGTATAGGCTGAACTGGGAGATCACGTGGTTAAAGGAAAATAATTTTAATTTATTTTAATCTCGTATTTTATTAGTAGGCCTATGATATTCTCCTAAATTATCCTCCGATTATTATTATTTTTTAAAAACATCTTTTCCATGGTGCAGAAATTAAGAAAAACAATTAACCAGATCGGGTTTTTCGTCCCCCCCCCCCTTCACGTTTTCTTTTACATCTCATATTATGAGAGGCATCGTTGTTTTCTATAGGCTCAAGGGGACGTTACATCCTCCTAATAATAATAATTATCCTTGCTTATATAGCGCCTAACACTACTTTATCAGAAGTCTCTAAGCGCTCTACAATAATGCAGCATAATTACCCTGGCTTTGGCAGTGCAGCTGTAAACGCGCGCTGCGTTTCAAGGAATAAATTCCTACCAGGTACCCATTTACTTCACCTGGGTGGAGTGTGGCAAATGTAGATCAATGTCTTGCCATAGGACATTAGTGCGGTGGCGGGACTCGAATCGCAGACCTTGTGATCGACAGTCCGGCGACGTATCCACTCGACCATAACACCTCTACACCTCCTATTACCCCTCGGCGCGCCGGCCCACAGTGGGCCAGGGAGGAACCAAAGTGCGCCAAAACTCATGTTTGGGGATTTATTTTTTATAAATCCAGAGGAAATGTTTAGATTTCCAGGGATTTTCGCTTAAATTTTATTACCAACATTTTCTCTGATGTCTAAGCTTTAAGTTGATACCAGATTTGGCTGCCCGATTCTGCCCGTTGTTATGTTAGAGCCGTTTACCTTGCAACATTGCCTCGAAAAATGTGTTTATTTTGGTCCGCGGTGTCAGAACACGTGTCACGCGCCCCCTCGCGCCGTGATGTATGACCACGAATCCTTCATGATTCAGCCGCGGACCCCAAAAACCAACATTTTTCGGGGCAATGTGGCAAGGGAAATCGGCTCTAACATAACAATGGGCAAGATCGGGCAGCCAAATTTGGTATACAAGATGCACAAACAGAAAAGTAGGTGTAAATTGACTCCCTATAGGGAGTAACTGCTTGTCACATAAGTGACACCCCTCAGGGAGTAAACAAAAAAATTAATAAGAAGGTGTAATTTTGCACCCCAAGGTTATGATTGTATTCCCTTTAAGGAGTGAAATTTGCACCCAAAGGTGCTTATTTAACACCTTTTTGTTCCATTTTCATTAAAAATGGGTTCAAATTTATTTGTGATTGATTAATTAATTTATGATCGATTCCACACCCTGTGGGGAGTAAACCTACACCCATCTTATGCACAGCATCAACCAATTGATCATCCCTCGAGCAATCAATCATCCATGCTTCGTAATCCCCTAACAGTCACTGATTCTCACATTTCACTGCTCTAAAGAAATCAGACCAGAATGTCGAGTTACATGTCGAAAGGCTTAAATGCTTACCTAAACAACAGTTAGTGTGAACTCAACACAAGTGCAGGCAGTATGAACTATCTTATGGCTGGACGCATCGGTTCAAATGTAATGGAATTACTTAAATACACAATCCTCTGCCTTACCCAATATCTTCCCTTTACTTACACGTATAAGAAGACAATTATGTACTAGTAAGTAAAACAACACAACTGTTAATTTCATTAAATTATCAAATATAACCTTCGGTACAACCCCTTATTCTTGATCGGATAACTTTTACACAAATAATATGCCCAAATGAAACATGATAATTCCCCTAACATAACTAAAATATGTAAGTTATGCTAATTTTTCTTCATTTGGCACTACCTATATCGACACGATGCGCCATTGCTGTAGCGCATGCGCATGTACTGACCAATCAGAGCTCGTCTGACTAAAATAGGGTGTAAAATTACATCCCTCAAATATACACCCTGCGTATTTCCGTGTTTTACTCCATAAAAGGTATAATAGGGGCGCACTATTTTTCCAATTTCGTTTTCCTCCCCAAGAACACTTTTTATTTCTCTGTGTGTGTTAGACTTATAACAAATATCATGCAGATGTAAATGAAAGAAGCATATAAAGGATTGAGGATGAATTGAAATGATGCTAAAATATAAATAATCATTTAAGGGTCGCATATTCATCTTGAGAAGCGCATTATTCTGCAATGAGTAAACGTACTATCATTATCTGCATGGTTCCACTTCCAAATTCTGTTTGACCAGTTTTTCCCATTGCCATAAAGGCATTATTAGGTCGATTCGCTAATTACCTTCAACTGTCTTTTTTTATTTGATAAAGAAATTATTTTATGACACAAGTTTTCTGTTTGGAGCATCAAAGAATATTAAGATAATTACCCCCATTATATTTCGTCACCAGATTTGTCTTTTTGGAGACACCTACTACACTTTGATCAGTAAATAACAATGAACCATACTTAACAGAATATTCTGAATTATAACAAATTATCGTTAATCGTGTAGCCTAATTGTCGCGTTTTATTTACAAGAGAAGCTTTTGACTTTGATACCTCGTATGCCTACAAATAGAACTCCAAGTTTAGAGGAAAACAATATTCGCGTATTTTAGCGCATATAATGCACATGTTCCTGCAATTTTGTGAACAATTTTAGGCGGGAAAATGTTGGTACTTAAAATTAAATCTGTCTTTGTACTGTAAACAAACAGAGAAAAAAAAACTTATATAGGTCTATACACGGATAAAGGATTCAGAATTGGTTTTCATGGTGATGCTACATGATGCAACAATTTTTAAGCTCGGCTCCAACGAATTCATAACATTTTCTTTAACTTGAATCAGTATGTTCTTGCTTTGATCCAGGCGTGTATACACGCAAAAAACTGAGGTGCTAAATGTTGGGTGCTGAGTGAGATTCTGCACTTGAAGTGCCAAAATCAGCACTTGAAGTGCCAAAATCAGCACTTGACGGGTTAACTTTAACAAGGAAACCGAAACGTGCTGAATATTTGAGTGCTGAAAACGAGTGCTATAATATGCAGCACTTAACATGAGTGCTGACTGCATAACCTGATCTGATTGGTCGGTTAGTATAATAGCTGTTACCTTGTGAATATTTGTTTTTGAATCAAATTCAGCTAAGAGATTCTTACATTCTTCATTCTCCAGGTCAATACCCAAGGCCTCAAAAGTCTGAATAACTTTGCTCCTTAAACTGTCAACAACATCAGTATTCAAAGCTGTTGCAGCAGATAACACTCTGTTTGTCATAGCATGGGTCATGTTGGTGTTTGATAAAAGAGAACCAATGAAAAATGCAGCTGGTCTTACTATGAACATGACAGACAATGAAAGCGGACAAAATATACAGTTCCTCAGGTAGACAAAGGAACATCCCTTGACTGCTATTATGTTAAATGTGTAGAACAGGTGAATATGCATGTGACACCTGTTCTACACATTTTTACATAATAGCAGTGAAGGGATGTTCCTTTGTCTACCTAAGGAACTGTATATTTTGTCCGCTTTCATTGTCTGTCATATTCATAGTGTCTTGTACTGTCATTATGCATTGCTCCATCTTGTTCTTGTAGTAGGCCTATCCTATCATCATCATCATCAAATGCATCATCTGCTGCAGGATTATGCACTTCACCAACAGCAACACCCAAATCAGCATCAACTAGACCCTCCATACCCTGTACAACTTCAGGTTCAGGTTCTTCTTGTGGATGTTGGTTTAATAAATGTTTCCTGTAAGAGTTGAAAGTGGTAAATGACGAAGGACATCCACCTTGACCACATACCAAATGTAGATGGGGCATGTCAAACAACGCATGAGTTAGCACTTGCACAAGGGCTATTCTGCTAGCACCCAAAAGAGAGCAAAACTTGGCACTTTAAGTGCACAACAGTCAGCTCCTTTGGGTGCTAGCAAAGTAGCCCGGGTGCAAGTGCTAAATCAGCACTTCGAGTGCAGTCACTATGCGAGCTCCTAAAAAGTGCTAAAATTGAATCTTTAAGTGCTAAATCAGTCAGCTCCTTTGGGTGCTAGCAAAGTAGCCCGGGTGCAAGTGCTAAATCAGCACTTCGAGTGCAGTCACTATGCGAGCTCCTAAAAAGTGCTAAAATTGAATCTTTAAGTGCTAAATCAGTCAGCTCCTTTGGGTGCTAGCAAAGTAGCCCGGGTGCAAGTGCTAAATCAGCACTTCGAGTGCAGTCACTATGCGAGCTCCTAAAAAGTGCTAAAATTGAATCTTTAAGTGCTAAATTTAGCACTTTTTTTTTTTGAGTGTACCACCACCACCACTACCACCACCACCACCACTACTACTATACTACTACTACTACTACTTACTATTACTACCACCACTAATACTTCTAATATTAACACTACTACTTCCACTAATAATACTACGTCTACTGCTACTTCTATTAATTTCTCTTCTCTATTAATGACACTACTGCTACTGCTGCTACATATACTACTACTTCTACTACTACTACTACTACTACTACTAACAATAATAATAATAGTAATAATAATAATTCTACTACTACTGCTACTCATACTAACTCTATACTAGTCCTACTTCTTCTGCTACTACTGCTACTACTGCCGCTGTTACTGCTGCTGCTGTCGCCGCTACTACTACTACTACTACTACTACTACTACTGCGATCACCATTCGTGTCTATATTTTTCTTATCAGAAAATATAGCTTACCTTTAACAATCCCATGACGGTGGCGAGTGCGATGGACAAGCCTACGATCGCGACAAGGGCCGTAATTTCGAGGCCATAGACAACGACGCGAAAAAGCCCCATCGTGGTCGACGATCACGTACAATATGAACAGAAGCTACCAATGAATCACGGGTCGAGATCTCTCTTCCAAACACAGAGGGTTTCTAACTAATGAATTTCAGGTTTTTTTTATCAAGCCAATTTTTGCTATGTAGTTTCTAAAATATTAAATGAATTTCGACATCTCAAAAGACTCCGCTCACCCGCACATTTTCATAGCAATGAAGTCAGCATACAAAATAGAAACTAATATTTATGTGTGAATATTGTATTGTGCAGGGATGACCAATATAAAGTCTGAAATGAGTTTCAAAAAGGTAATATTCAACCAAACTTAAACAAACACATGCGTCGAGATGATGACCGTGTCTCTATAGACAAAGGTCGCATATTAGTATTTCAAAATCAAAGTGTTATAAATAGAAATATTTCTTAAAGACCCACATCATATCAACTAAAGATATATAGACAAAATATGAAATATTAAAGTAATAAAATGTTATATCTTGGTTATTATAATTATATTATTATCCTGCCTTTAATAACGAGTTTTTACACTGACGACAAGAAAATAATAATGCGCATTTGGCAGAGGTGCTCAGATCTTCACTCCAGGCCACTGATTGGGGGAAGGGGTATCAAGAGGGGCCGGGGGGGGGGGGTCATCTGTCGTCTTCTTTTAACATTCCTATTATTATAATTCCTATATCTCTAGTTTCCTTTCCCTCTTTCTTTTTGTATGCATTTCCTTTTTTTCCCGGCATGCCATGGTGGCTGGGGAGGGTGTCTGGCCTCGTGCCCCGTATATCTACGCCACTTACATTCAGAGTGTAGGTACGAAAAATAACAATCTGCATTTATTATTTTCGTTGAAAACACAAACCATCTGCATACATTCATACCAAAGGAAAATAAAGCAAATGACACTGCATGAGATATTATTTACATGGACAATTTATAAGAAAATGATGCAATATTTTTCTTTTAAAAATTCGTTGGGATTGAAATAATTTTGTTATTGCAATTAAAGACGTTTTCTCCGAATAAATGTATGGGATCGAAAGAAATTAATTGAAATACACACGTAAGAACATTTAGCTGAATAAGTGATAAAGACCTTTCAATAATGTTATGGAATATATATTCTCAAATATCATCATGCACATTTTCAAACAACACTCTTGAATATTTCATTTTTACCCTGTATACTGAAAATGTAAAGGATATTGTGCATATTATGAGAAGAGGAGGCGCAGAAAACGGGATGATGACAGGAAAAATTGAGGAAAAGAGAAGCAGAGGGAGAAAGCGCATCAAATACATGGTCAAGTGCATTGGGCTGACTGGTAACAGAAGTAACATCACATTACAAAGAACCAGAGATAGAAATAGATGGAAAGCCTTGATCGTCAATGTCTGAAACAGACAATTAAGACACCTAGCAAGCAAGCAAATTGAAAATAACAGAAAATAGACTTAATATAGATTGATATATTTAAAGGCAGAAGAATCATAAAATACGATTACATATATTTTAAACTGGAAAGATTTAGTTTTTCTTTAACTGAAAACGATAGTTAACAACTTATTACAATTCCGAATATCACTATACCATAAGTATATAAGCCAATTATTTGAAAACCACAGATAAGTTCCATCAATTCCGTCATTAAAAAAATGTTAAAATATATGAAGCTAAGTAAAAGCTCTAAATTTCAACAAAATGAAAACATATTTCCATTCATCTAAACTAAACCATCAAATCTAAATGTTCTTTTTGTATGAGATATTTACATGTAAGCCTACGTGTACTTATAATTAATGTTTAGAAATTAGCATAAATGGAAGTATAGGTGATACTTGATTCAGATATATGAAATTATAAACAGTTTATTCTCTAGCTAAAACTCATTCCATCTGTATACATTGCATTTTAAAATCTTCATATCTTTGTGACTATCTAATGTATTCACGAGTCACTGTGTACTGTTATAATTGTTATAAGGGTGATGATTAATTGAATAAATACTCAATAATCGACGACAAAAACAGAAATTTGACTGGCATTTTGGGTGATCTTCACGTAAGAATGAATGACCTGTACCAATTTCGCACGGCAAATTTGTCTAAAAAGGGCACCAAAATATGTCAAGTAAACTATATAATATCTGGCATCAAGAGGTAATCCCAGTAGAAGGACCGACTAAACATCGAAATACTTTTCAAAAATTAAAGAGTGTGACCAGCAAAGGGAAGATAGAAGAATATCGTTCTCGCGGGCCGTCAGTCTGACAGCCCTAAAAAAAAGTTGTTAGAAAGCCGAACTTTCTTGGTATAGTTTGCTGTCGGTCCGTGAGCCGTCGGTGTAGTATCCTGTCGGTCTAATAGGTTTTCGGTCTCGCGGGCTGCATCACATCTGCCTGGTGTCGAAGAAGATTATGTCACCGTTCTGTTAGCCCATGCAGGGAAGGTTTTGACATCAAAGACCCAGACACCCAAAGTATTGAGACTGAGGTTCGATACAAATATGCACGCGATGTTCATCACGATGCCAGCCTTGACCTGTAACGAATTCAAAAACAGATTTATTTGCTCAGAATTAGTTTCAAGATCTGGGTTGTCGCTAAATTCAACAAATTTGTCATAATTTATATTTGGATTTGTAAAAGCTTGTCGAAAAATCGCAAAAATTCATGAATGCAAGTATTACTTGTAAATAAAAGCGTATTTACGTTCGTAAAGACTTTTGAAATATAAACTAAATGGTGATTTCGATACCCTATTGTATTGCCCATGAAGGTTTGGTCGCATTACGTAATATGTCATTGCAATGTTTGCACATTTCAAAAGATGGACCATTGTTTATAAAGGTGCTTTAGGTTGATTTCTTCGAGATACTTCAAAACTAAAATCCTCTCTTTTCTGACACTTGCATATTGTTTCAGATTATCTCTCCCCACTGACCAATATCCTAAATTTCACTCTCGATTCAAAGTAACCCAAACAATGCTCCAGACCTACCATATCAAGTACCGTAAGGTTGCCATGGGCGAAGGCTATGGCGTTAGGCGGTGTGGCTACCGGAAGCATAAAGGCGAAGGAGCACGCAATGGCTACCGGGAGCATCAGATAGAGAGGGTTGAGCCCGATGCTGATGCTCTGATCACGAGGGAAGACAGATGACAAAAGAAATATATACCACATTAATATGATAATATGATATTAACATTTAAAGTTCATTGGGCACCAAGTTCACTTGAAATAGATTGCTCAATGCGCACTAGTGCAAAATATGAAATCACATTAAGAGCGTCTGCAATGGACACAAAAAAACTACAGGATTAAGTTTGAACGAAAAAATGAAAGAGATTTGGGCACATTTAGGCAAATTTGTCATGACTATAAGTAACGCTAAGAATTTTATCTTGGACTGGTGTTCCATAAACTGCTAAACAAAGTCATGAATAGACTAGTCACAATCATTTTTGTCCCATTATTATGTTACCAACATCATGTAAGTATACCTGCAGAGGCGGCGGAGCGACTTCCAAAGTGGGGGGGGGGGGGGGGCACCAACAAAAAAGGGCACTTTCTAGGGGAAAAAGGGCACCTACAAAGGGAAATCTCAAAGCGAAAATTAACCATTTTTAGACATTGGTATATTCCCCTAAAATTCGATTACATTATCAGGGATGATTTCAATATATGTTTCTCTTTATACATCGTATAAAATATTGCTTTTTAAAGCATCATACCTTGCAGTTGGGTGCGATGGTCGAAAAAATCATTTGCGAGCGAGGAAAAATATAAGATTTGTGAGGTCACAGTGCGAAAACTACATCTTATAAAGAGGAAAAAACCAATCCTCATCGGGTTATAAATAAGCATATTTTCATAACAGCGAACTGAAAAGACCTACGATAAGTAACATAATTATAACATCTATAAATGTGAGCGAGCGTAGCGAGCGAGCTTTGGGAGATATTGCTCTTAGTCGCTTGAAATTAGGGGCACGTTTAATGATGAGAGGAAAGGGGGACACTTATCGAAGGGAATTAAAGACACTTATTAGTAAATAAAAGGAGCACGTGTCAAAGTACAAAGGGTTATTATCAGAGGTGAAAATGGGGCACTCACCAGGGATGAAGAATGATTTATGAGAATGGAAATTGGGCATTTGTCGACGGAAAAGAGGCAACCATCAGATTTTGATAGGGGCATTTATGAAAAAGGGATAGTTTCCTCACAAGAAAGGAAAAGGGGCACGTATCATTGTTAAAAAAGGTTAATTATCAGAAGTGAAAAGGGGCAAACACCACATATGAAAGAGGCACTTATGAGAATGAAAAAGAGGCACTAATAATAAAGGGAAATGTGCATTTGTTGAAAGAAAAGGAGCACCGATCAGATTTTGATAGGGGGCATTTATTGGAGGTGAAAGGGGGCTTTTATGAAAAGCGGAAATTATGAAGGAAAAAGAGCATTTATTAGGAAGGAAAAGGGGCACGTGTCAAAATAAAAGGGGGTGTTATTAGAGATGAAAAGAACACTTATCAGGAGGAAAAGGTGGCACTTGTCAAAATAAAACGATTGTCTCTCAGAATTTAATAGGGTCATTTACCAGACATGAAAAGGAGCACTAGTAGGAGAATGAAAAAGGACTATTTTCATAGGTGAAAAGGGGCATTTATGAAAAGGCGAAGAGCTCTTTGTTAAATGGGGGCACTTATCATAAGGAAAAGGGGCACTTATTAGAAAGGAAAGGGGGCACATGTGAAAATATAAGGTGCGCTTATCCGAGTTAAAAAGAGGTAGTTATTAAAAGGGAAAGGGGCACTTCTTAAAAAGGAAAAGGGGAAATTGTCAAAGTAAAAGGGGCACCTCTAAGATTTGAATAGGGAAAATTATCAGAGGTGAAGGAGGCGCTTAACAAAAGTGAAAAGGGGCGCTTCTCATATCCGAAAAGAGGCACTTACTAGAGATTAAAAAGGGTACTTATGAGAATGAAAAATAGACACTAAGCACCTAGGAAACTGGGAACTTGTCTGGGAAAAGAGGTACGTGTCAAAATAAAAGGGGCACATATCAGAGGTGGAAAGGAGAGGGGGTACTTTTAAAAATTAACAGGGGCACATATCAGAGTAATAGGGGCACTGTTTATGTAAAAAGGGGCGCTTCTTACAAAGTTAAAGGGGCACTTTTCCCATGGAAAAAGGGGCACTTTTTGGGTACTTGAAAAAGTGGGGGGAGGGCACTGTGCCCCCCCTGCCCCCCCCCCCCCCTGCCCCCCCGGGTCCGCCGCCTCTGTATACCTGTCGATTCTGTCAAGTTGCTAGTCCTACTAAGTGCACCAGACCAAAATAATACGAAGGTAAATCACACTTATTATAGCAATGCTATTCGTTGTTTAGATATCTGTACTCTTTGTAGCGTGTGAAATAACACATGATTAAATATATTGGATTTGTTTTAAAAGACCTTTGCTAGACTCGATTGAAGGACATTTAAGAAATTATCGTTCTTAAAATTAGTGGTTAATCAGCTTCTATGAAAAGGCACATAGTAATCTAAGATCAGAAATTGTTTAGTTTGTGGTAGACGTTCAGCGAATGATGTTTTTACATTATCTAATTTTTTGTTTTAAATACCATTACCTACATTATTTCCTGGAAATTGGTTGAGAATATATATTTTTAATAATGTCTTTATTCATTTATTGCGTTGGTTTTGTTCGCGATGGACGTTCAGCGAATACATACTTCATATATTTGTTAAAATCTGCCATTTTGTTGCTAGGTAGTGATATATTTGCATTTTAGTTGGTTTACACCATTGTGTGTTTCCCCCTAATTATTTAACATGTTCTTGAAGTTTGAGAATTTTAATTCTGGTAGTTGGGTATTTGTCTTACCAATTCAGCAAAGATGGGTAGGAAGATGGTGGCGGTGGCCGTATTGCTGGTGACCTCAGTAAAAGTAGCCACGACAGTCGAGATGATAATGGCCAGGGCTGCCGGTGGGAGTGCAGAGAACACCTTTAACTGAACCCCTAACCAGGCGGAGAGACCCGACACCTTTCAAAAACGACAATTTTCTTTTGAATAATATTTTATATGATTTTTTTAAGTAATTGAAACAAAGCGTTTCAAAAAATACAATTTTTTCGATTGATTATCATACTGATGATAATTTATTGATTGTGACGAGTTTTCAAGTCCATTGTAATTTTGTTTAACCCATCTTCTGACATAATAATCTCCAAGATTTCGCAGTTGAAGAAAATGAAATCCCTCCTTGGAATTCACAAAGTCATTTAATTATTAAATGAATCTAAGTAGAGCTACCCGCCCCTTTTGAAGGCAGGATATTTCACCGGAATCGCTACTTTAATGTATTTTCAATTGCGCTATCTTTCGGTGAAGGTGTACATAAATCGACTTCTGGTTCCTGTAACTAAACATCATCACGCACGCGTCCTGCAGTTGGTGATGCATTGTGGGAGATGGCTGTCGACACATCGGGACAGTGTGAGCAACAGGTGGCAGTGTATACGTAAATCTGAAGTAGTGAGAGTAGAATACACTGCCTTTGAAATTCTTAGTTTCTATATTAGTGTATATTATGTGCATGTATTTGAATTTTAATAGCGAAAATAAAACCCAACCAAATATAACCCTGGCCTATATCATCCCCTTTGATATCCATCGACCACAATCCATTTCGTTTACCTTACAGCCATCAGCTAGGGCTGACCCACCACCAAGGAGAATAATGACACTCCACGCCATCTTCTCATGTATGACAGGCCACGTGAGCAAGGTTGGAATCTTGGCTGGTTTCTTATCTTCTGATCCATCATCATCATCTAAAGGAATAGACAGCAATTCAGTCAAGTCACATTCGGATGTGTATCATCAGCACAACTACCACCACTGGGCAACTACAATCTCTATCCCAAGTCTGCCACATCAAATAAGTGCTATTCCCACCCCCAGAGAACAAGTCCCGGACAACTATCGCCACCCGTACAGACTACCAGCCGCGGCCAACTACCATCCTGCCCCGGACTGCCACCCAGTCAACTACTTTCACAACCCCAGACCCCAACTCCCGGACAACTACCATGCCGTCCCCAGACTGACAGCCTGCTCGACTGAAATGTTATCACCCCCGCTCTTCCTCTTTTATGTTCTCCCTCCATCTCTCTCTCTCTCCTCCTCCTCCCTCTCCTCCTTCCTTTTTTTTTGTGATTCGATGGGATGGGGGGGGGGGGGGGGATGCTTCGCCATTGGCCGTAAGAATGAGAATGACTCCCGATGATAGCATTACATGTTGTATTGATAAATCAATCCGTCAATTAATTAATTAATTCGTTGATTAATTGTTTAATTAATTAACCAATTATTTGATTGATTAACTAATATATTAATAATTGATAATAATAATATTAACTTTTTCTCATAAAAAGCCTCACAAGATCCAACGCAACCGACCAAAGCACTTACAGTACTATTATATTGTACCCCGGTCACTGGATTCAGAAACTAATAGAGACCACATTCTCCACTCCTCTGGGGAGCATTCCTGGTCGACTGTTAACAAGCGCGCTCATTGTAATCCCATTATGTCCATGCTAATTAATTAGGTTCACTCGTAACTTTTAAACAACAAATCCGTACCATATCAACACGACCACCTGTAATACGTGTTCAAAGTGTCTCCATTGTGACAGGGGTACTTGCCTTGCTTTTTTCGGCAAAAGAATGAGGGCAGCCTTGATGGGAAGGCGAAGAGTAGCAAAGAGATGAATATAACAGAGGTAGCGTCCGTCACGTACCTGTCATGATTATGAAGAGAGGCATTTATAAAGAGTTACCATGACAACCGACAATTTACCAGAATGTCTAGGTGTATATATTTCTTGGTTTTGTCATGGAAAAGCTTTACCTATTGGATTATTTTCTCTTATTAAAATATGAGATCGCAAGCCCTTTTGAAGAGTAAACCTAAGAGAATATCGATAGTCTAGTCCATTATCTTGTAAAATGTGCGTAGATTACAAAGATCTATATTTAAGTTGAATACAATTTCTTTTGGAAGATTAGGGTACTAAAATATCCCTTGAGTTGAATAATCAAAAGTTTTTGCAATAGTTTTGATATTAAATTGACATCAGTCATCATAAACTGTCAATCAATGATCATCTTAAATCATCCATCAAATTGATTTCTGACTGATGAATATAGCATGCTCCTGTCTTACCATGTATGTTGCATTTAATGAAAATGATGTTACCAGGGCGATGGAGATTTAAAAGTAAACATATGCCCATTTTCTTTTTTTTTTTCTTTACAGATATTCATCCTGGCTTTTAAACTCGAAACAATAATCTAAATGATTTCTATCTACTTGGTTTTCAATTAGCAAAACACCTATATGTACATGCAAATGATATAGTTATGAGACTACATCTCTTTTCCCCAAAAATAAAGCCCGAGATTCGAACCAACGACTTGTTGATCTGTGAGGTTCTACCTTACCTGTCGAGGAAGTTTACAGACCAGCCATTGACGAACTTGGGATCTCTCGTCAACCACAGAATGACCAGGACTACAAAATGTCCCAGAATAGCCCATTCAGCAAAGCTAGACAAAAAAGAAAACAAAAATCGTCTTGATATAGTGTAAAACGCTTCCTGAATCCCGTTATACACGAGGCAGTAACCCTAAAATCTTTCTTGGTAAATTCTTTTTTGTTTTTGCTTGGTGAAAAAAATTCAATTAACTTACAGGCAAATTTAGACTAGTGACAACTCTCACTAAATCAATTTCCTTGTCATTTTCTTAAATGAATATGCCTGGCACAAAGTCCACTTCCCGTCAACGATGTTTGCAAAGATTGTTTGTAAAATAATAGAATATTCGAATAATGTTCTACCGCCAAAATGCCTCTTGAACAAAAACGAGTCCAACTAATTCTGCGTCACTGAAAATAAGAATGATATTTCGAACTACTGAATGGCTACTATTTTTGAGGTAGCATATTTTCATTTATTATTTATTTTATAGGCTATAAGCGTTATGAGATTAATGAAGGGATACCTACGACATTTTACCAAGAGCGGTGTAACTTCTCCTGATCACCATCTTTGCTCTCTCTTCTTGTGCTAAGCCGACACGCTTATCACTCCTCTGAAGACAACTAGAGAGAGAGAGAGAGAGAGAGAGTAAAAGAGAAAGGCAGAGAGGGGAAAGGGAGAAGGGAAAGAGAGAGAGAGAGAGAGAGAGAGAGAGAGGGGGGCAGAAAGAATGAAAGGGAGACAGATAGTCGAGAGGGAAGAGAGAGACAGCAAGTAAGAGAGAAGAGAATTCAGACGAGAGACACAGCAATTAAGAGAGTAGAGGGGAAGAGGAGAGAGAGAGAAAGAAAGGGGAGAGGAGGAAAATGATATAGAGGAGAGAGAGATGCGACTTGAGTTACATAACGAATGATTTAGTGGCATATTTCGCAGCATATTGGTTGCTTGTCTTCCCTTTCGTAGAGAGTGAAAGTGTTGCGGCTGCATACATAATCAATTACATCTGACTACTTTCCAATAAACTCTGTAAACTCCCAATCACACCTATCAGACCAACAAAAGACCGAACGAAAAACTACAGTACTCCGAATGGAAACTAAATCGGTCGGTTTGAAATTAGTTTGGAATGGGTGTAATATTAGTTTATCATAAGTTAGCATTCATTATGGTATAAAAATGTCGTAAATATCCACTTTGCCCATTTAGAAAAATAACAATGGAGATGTTTCATGAATAACGTTGTTTTTGCCCTTTTGCAAACAATGCTACCTCCTGCGTGTCATGTATTGTAATGTTGGTGCATAGATGAATAATGATAGCATGACTTTCATGAACACCTATTTTGTATTCACACAACCACACACACAAAAAAAAAAAAAAAAACAGTATTCATTTTTTGCAGTTTTTTCATAAAGTTCGTACCATACCTCTGTTTGCTCATGTACAGATTGCATCTACGACCTGAATTATATTGAGGACTTTAGTAAAAAAAAAAAAATGCATTCAAAATGCAACTACCAAAGCCATCGTACACATTTGAATACATTATAAAAACGAAATTTTGATTAATTTGTATAATAATAATAATGATGACAGTAATAATGGTTGGTTGGTTGGTAGTTATTTTTTACCTGACCGCTAAGAAAGCATAAATGCTTGTAAGTAAGCAACCAGACGGCCGACGGCTTTAGGTCCTCTCCGAGGGACCTGGTAATGAGGATTAATGCCTTACCAAAGGGCACTAGCGCATCGACTTGGTTTCGATCCCGGGTCACCGGATTACGAGACCGCGGCTCTACCGACTGAGCTATCGTGCCTATGGTGATGGCCAAAAACTACTTACAAGAAATCGAGGTACATGATTTGTAGCCAGACCCAGCAGATGAGGAGACAGATCACCATGCCAGGGAATGCATACATCATCCAGGTTCCAAAGTTTACACCGGTTTCGTCACCAAAGAGTCTGTAAGCAGGAAAGAGATTTAGTTTTCATATGTATTTTGTAACATTTGTTCAATGGGAGCATTGCCTAAAATGTGGCGAGTTCTTTCAAAGATGCAACAGCATCTTAAAAAAAAGAGGCATGACTTACTTTTCAAGCTGTGTACTGATAACCAGATTGGGAGGAGTTCCCGTTAAGGTGGCGGTGCCGCCGATGTTGGCTGCATAAGGAATGGAGAGAGTGATACCCTTGCAGAGAAGACGGTGGCCCCGATCAGCTTTGGACTCCTCCTCGATGAGCAGCGGTGCATTTTTAATCTCCACTGGAAATGATCCGGGCTCTTCAACGCTAGAAAAAAAAGGGAGAGAGAGAGAGAAACGAATACGATAATGAAAGGATAGAGAGAGAGATGAAGTGTGCATTGGTATAGCCAAACTTGTTGAACAAAGGGGGTGGGGGGGGGGGGGGGTTGACACACTAAATTTCAGCGTCCCTCTCAATACCTTAGGTATGGATAGAGATAGGGTTAAGGTCGATTCAGCGAATGAACGGCGGGGGGGGGGGGGTGGGGTGGCGCCCTTGCTCCTGGCTATGCCATTGGGAATGTATGAACAGAGAGAGAGAGAAGCGGAGAAGGGAACAAAAGATGGAGAGAGGAGGGAGGGAAAAGAGAAAGGGAGGTGAGAAAGTGAAGATATGAAGAGGGAGTGCGAGAGAAGGGGAGAAGAGGGATAGGGAAAGAGAAAGGGGTGGGAAGAGAGAGAAAGAAACAGACAGGGAGGGAGATAGTAAGGAGGTGAGAGGGAGGAAATTGAGGTAAGCAGGAGGGAAGAAGGAAAGAAAGTGAGGATATTGAGATATAGGGAGGGCGAGAGAAGGGGAGGAGAGAGAAGGGAGGGAAAGAGAAAGGGGGAAGAGAGAGAGAGAGAGAAAAGTAGAGGGAGTGAGAAAGTAGGGAGGTGAGAGGGAGGAAATTGAGGTAAGGAGGAGGGAAGAAAGAGAGAAAGTGATTATATTGGGATATAGGGAGGGCCAAAGAAGGGGAGGGAAAGAGAAAGGGGGAAGTACCCATTTACCTCACCTGGGTCGAGTGTGGCAAATGAAGATTAGTGCCTTGCCAAAGGACATTAGTGCCGTGTCGCGGATCGAACCACGACCTTTGAACTTCAAGTCAAGTGCTTAAACCACTCGACACTTCGACATACAATTCAAAGAGAAACATTTATCATTAGGATTTTCAAAGAACAAAGAAAAATGTTAAAAGAAGGAAGCATTTAACTTGAAGAAACGTAATGCCCTTGAAAATGGGGAAGGAAGAAAAAGGAAATTATTGTATGCAATAAAGGGGAATGGAATTAAAGAAAATAGCTACAATGAAATTAGATAGTAATAGGATATGAAGGAAACTTTACTAATGAGTTATCTTCCACACACATATTACATTCTTTCCCACAGGTATCAACAGCTTTTGGCAGTCAAACTACATTTTTAAAAAAGAAAGAAAGGTAAATACATAACTGATTAAGTTTCTTTTTTGTAAACTATTCCGTGTGAGTCAAAATAAAATTTACACTCAGAAAACTCTCATTTATTCCAAAAGTCAGCCATGAACAAAAGGTTATCATACATGAAAGAGTGTTATATCCCGAATCGTTTGGTACCATCACCTACTAAGTAGGTCCATGGTTCAAGTAAGGAGGCGGTAGGAAGGAAAAGGAGGTAGGGAGGGAGGGAAGGAAGAAAGAAAGGGTTGGAGAAAGGCAGAAACCAACAGAGAGATAAAGAAATAGAATGGGAGAATAGACACAGAGAAGGATAGAGAAGCAAACAAAGGCAGGGAAGGTGGTGAGAGGGGGAGACGGAGGCATAGGAGAAGAGTTCCGATGATAACAACATTGCCTTCTTTAATTAAAAACAAAAACGGGATACCTATAATCTTGATAAAACCATGTAAATCGTGGTAATAAAAAGATATTTTGATTTCGTTCCACTGCTTCCATGGGATTTCAAAAAAAATACTTACATGTGACCAGCTGCGATTTCATCGAGTTCGATAGGATTTTCAGAGCAATGCTCTTCCTTTTCTTCTGAGCCCTATTTCAAAATATGAAAAGATGAAAAAAATATGAAGAAATTAATCTCAAAACTGTTGTCAAGTTTACAGTATTCGCAATCACATATGGACAGAGCAGGGCGGAAAGGGCTGCAGGAACACTTCCCCAAAATATTAAACTACCAATATTAGGGCAATCGTCACGTCATATCCTAGGAGCGAAGAGATCCTTTTGTTAGTTTTACATGTTATCTTGTATATTTTGATGGCGACAGTACAGTGTCACTGTAACAAATTGCTAAATGTTAGTAACTGTACCTGGCTCTATACTGTTATTTGTGCCAAGAGACGTCAGCCTCCCCCCTCCGTAAAGTTGTGACCGTTCACCCAAGATCAGAACACTATGGTGGCAATTTACGTCCATTTTCGCGAAAATATTTCGAGTGAAATGGGAACGTGCCCACTCCCCTTCCTAATCGTGTGGTTAAAAAAATTAATAAAGAAATGACGATTAGAGAGAGAAAGAGAGAGAGAGAGAGGTAGAAGGAGGAGGGAGAAGGGGGAAAGATTTCGAAAACAGAAACACGGACCCCCTCCGCATTTTCTTTCTAATAAGTAGCCCTCTAAATTCGTATTTTCTTATTTCTAATAAGACCGGTACCCCCAATCGTTCAAGTTCCCCTCGGTAGATGGACTCATGCTACGTCACATTTTTTTTTTGGTCTCGAAATTTCTAAATTTGACATTTTTCTTAGTTGGGGGGGGGGGGGGGAGTAAGGTCACCTCATTTACGTTAGCCGTGGGTATAATTTTTTTTTTTTTTTTAATAAAAAACAAAACAAAAAACAAACAAAGGGGGGGGTTAGGTTTTTTTAGGGGGGTTTACATACATAAAAATACCAAAGGGGGGGTTCGAACCCCCAAAACCACCCCTGCGTACGCCCCTGATTAAGACTCATTGATGTAAATCATGTTAATGGTCCTTATTGTGTTTCTCCGTCTATTCCTCTTTCATATTCTCTGTCATATACTTGTATTCTCTCCCTCCATTCCTCTCCTTTGTTCCCTCTTTCTCTGTTCTCGCTCTATCTTCACTCTCTTTCAAATACAATTGTCATTCTTTCGATATTATGATCCAAAAGAAATTTACAGAAAGAGGGTATCTACGCCACTGACTAAAAAGCAATCCTCGTTGACAATTATCTTGTTAAAAGGACGAGTGCATGGACGTTGAAACGAAAAAAGGGAAGAAAGCGAGAGAGAGAGAGAGAGAGAGAGAGAAAGAGGAAGACATAGAGAATGATTGAAGAACATTGATATTGACATCCATGCAATACAGTCATTATTGCCATGTGTTATGTGTTATTGCCATGCGGATAAAATGACAAATAACAAGAATACAAGTCATGACCCTGCGCAAACATTATGCTTGCTAGCTTCGAATGACCAAAGAAATAAACAAGGAGAATGAGGAATGAAGAAATAAAGAATAAATAAAACCAAACATAAGTGCAATATCTTGAAAATGCATGCTTTTTAGGACCCCAGAAGCAGATTTCCATCAAAGTGAAACGACAAAACTCGTTACTGACCTTATACACTGGACTTCCTTTTGCTTCATTTGTGTCGACATCGCCGCCCTTCTCCTCATCGTTATCGCTAGATTTGAGTTCGTTGAGGACAGCCTGGGAGATGGGGATCATCATCGCGGTCGTCGCCGTGTTGCTCATCCACATGGATAAGAAAGCCGTGGTCGACATGAACCCGAACATCAACCTGGAAAGAGACGATCTCGTGGTTGGCTCATTGTATGGATTGGAAAATCAAGCCACGGTCATCACGGATGTATCGAGACCGTTGCTCAAGGGGCGCCATTTTCCCGACTATAGTAGTACATGGGGAGTTGAAAGTGTTCTTATTTTTTTTTGTAGAATTTGATTTTGTGTGCTGTTTTGGCCTATTGGGGGTGGGGGTGGGGGTGAGTGCTGAACATGAATCTATTATTTGCCACTCTTCTAAATGACGTCTTCTTCAGCCCTGGTCATGGTAACGAATTGTTTTCTTTAAAACTATGAATATTTCCCATCAAACAACCAAAAATGTCATGTTAGTGGTCCCTTGCCATTAACATTATATATTAGGTTTTTTGATGAGAATTAAATATGAATTTAAAGGAAATAATTCATGACCATGCATGGCAATGGCTGAAAACGTCATTTAGAAATATTGAAACATGTAGATTCGTGTTCAGCACCCCCAAAATAGGGGAAATAGCACATAAAATCAGATTCTACAGAAAATTTTAAGTACACCTTAAAATTGTGACGAGGAGCCGTGTACCTTAGGCCCCCCAAAAAAAATTGTTTGGTTGTCCTCGATTGCTATTTAGGAGTAGGGGTGGGCGGGCGGGCGGATTTTTTTTTTTATTTTTATTTTTTTTTTAATAATTTTTTTTCCATAAAAAAAAAAAAAATCATTGGGATTGTCAAGCATTTAAACAAACGAAGTTTAATATACAATGAATATCAAGACCAACACAGAAAGTATTTTGGGCTTTGAAATACAGCACCTTTTAAATCTCCATTGTACGCTACTTGCGCCCTCTATGTAGCAAACAATGCCTAATCGGTGACCATTGGTCCCCCATTATCCTCTTTATCTTATATTAACTGAGAGCTGATTTGATGAGATAACCACCTGTCCAGTGACCTTGCAGGGTGGTCTAATCCCTCCTGTAAACTAGAACAGATGGGCTTTAAAATGAGTTAGAGATACTCAGAACCTGACTAGAATGAACGGCATTTTGACATGACTGTATAGAAAAATAAAAATGGCAAGTTTAATAAATACCTAATTGTGTACTGAAAAGACCAAACTGGCAACGGGACGCATTTTGATCCTTGCAAATGCATAAAATGGTATGTTTGGCATTTAAGCTTGCTCCCCCATAAAAAAATATATTAACAAAAAAAAAAAAAAAAAAAAAATTGAATAAAAAAAAATTAAAAAAATGAATAAAAAAAAAAAAAAAAAAAAAAAAAAAAAAAATTACGAGCGGCCCGAAAATGACGAGCGGGCGGTCGAGGACAACCAAATGATTTTTTTTTTGGCCTTATGACTGCGTCTGTGAAAGATGTGGTCTCTGACGCGCAACGAGAGCGCGATTATTGTGTAGGGAGTTATTGTAAAATAGCAAAATGAACTGTGCAAATATTTTGTTGTATTACTGGCGTATGAGAGATACTTCCGTTCATTTCATTTTATTTTATTTCAACACGGATCACTTGCATCAGCCAATGGCTGTTTTTCAGCAAGTCCGTGCATACATAATAAAAATCTCATACAAAATAATATACAATTCAAATTAAGGCGCCATACAAATTAAACAATTACAAAAGTAAAAGAAGAACAGATTTAAAATCAAATGAATAAAATATTATGAAAACAATCATAACTAGCATGCAGAACAACATAATATATAAATAATTAATTAATACGTATATAAAATGAAATAACATAAAGTAAAAGTTAAGTTAAAATTAGGAATTGACAATTACAAATTGATATATATTTAAATGAGCAAACTGGCAAACATTGATTATATATTGAGAAAGCAGCTAGTGTGATTGCACAGCATATTGCACAGATTGCGAACAAGAGGCATAACAGAGAGGGAGATAGTTAGAAATATTATAGAGAGAGAGAGAGAGAAAGAGAAAGATGTGGGAGAGGGAGAGAGAGAGAGAGAGAGAGAGAGAGAGAGAGAGCGTGTTAGAGAAAGAGAGAGAAAGAGATGGAGAAAGGAGCCAATCTAGTACTATCTCACTCTACTGTCCAATTTGAAACTGTAAAAGCTCAAAGCTTTTACATCATTAGGTAACTCATTCCATCGTTTTGCCCCACTGTATTGCAGACTTCTCTTTTTAAAATTAGTTTTAACCGGTGGTAGTTTGATTTTAAAATATGAATGTCTTAAAACATAATTACTGTTACTAAATGCAAATTGATTACATGTACTCTCTGGTAGCATATCATGTGCAATTTTGTACATTATATGTAAAGTGCGTGTAATTCGCCTCTCATCAAGTCTTTTAACATCTACTTTGGTACATAATAGTTCAGACGGATACATCCAATCAACATCTAATACACAACGAAGAGCTCTATTTTGAAGTCTTTGTAGATGGTCGTACTTTTCCTAAGTTTCCCCAGATTACATCACAGTAGTTCATAGGCTTGATTGGCGCAGCTATTGACGCAATGATGCCGCGTGTGAAACGGGCATTACTCGTTCATATGGGCTGGCTAATTTACATGCGAGAGGTCTGCGTTTCATTGGTGGTATTTTCTACATCCTACATGCTGTATGGATTGTGCCCGTCGCACAGGAAGCGTCTTTTCATTTGCGTCATTATCTAAGTTAATAAAACGTAACAATAGCCAATGCTCCAGTAATTCAGAGAAATATATGTACTGTTCGGTTGTATCACTCTCGTACGGCGCGTCAAAACCGCGCCATAATCGTGCGCCATCTACTCAAGAGTAAATCCACTCAATTAAACGTGCGTCAAATGTATATTCCACACATCCAATAAAGCCAGTCCCTATGTGGCCTTATAGGAAGCTTCTATTCATACCCGGTAGTTTTGAGACACAAAAACCATTCTTTAATCACAAGACAGGGTCTTTAATGTCATGCGTATGGTAGCATAGCTATGTTCGAGAACATTTGAGGAAGAAAAAAAAGAATATACGTGCGATTGTATTTGCCATTAACAGGGGGGTGGGGGCAACCAAAAGATGAATGAAACGTATGCAAGAGCGATGCGTCTGAATGGGAGGAAATATGTTCCGGTTTCACATGAATGGTTGAATTTCATTTTGTGCGATTGATCGTTGAAATTATTTTTCATTTCTCTCTTCTTCTTCTCCATTTTGTTTGTGGGGGAGGCGTGTGTGGTATTGTATGTATCGTTTGCGTGCCTGGATCTCATGAAAGCATACATTCTTCGAACACGAATTGTTAGGTGGAAACCATGAGAAAATAATGTATTATAAAATGAATGGGTCACATTTTCTAGGTCGAAATCTTCCACTTCATTTACTACCATCCAAGCGACGCCTTGACTTTTGAATGAAGATACCTCAATCGATTCAACAAAAATCAAAATTATTACAGGGAACAAAATTATGTATTTCATACACGTTACTGAGGAATAAAGAGAGCTTGGAAATAAAGGGAAAGGTTTATTCGTTCTCTGCTCAGAGACATGCATTGAGTACACTTAACCTACCATGAGTTCCGAGATCGAAAACAAATTATTATAACGCGCTAATGAGACCGGCATGTGCCGCTATATACAAAAATAAATTAAAAAAAACGCTTGCGTGCCCCTGTGTAGCCGTACCCAATGTAAGGACCCCTCCCCTCCACCGTTGCCATATTTTGTTGGTGTGCACCGACGAGCAATAGGACTGTGCCTGTAGTAAATGTACCGTCCTAAAAAAAAAATTAACCCGCTGGCGCCGCCCCTGTCTAGCGAACCCCAATTCAAGTAAACCCTCCCCACCCCTGCACCCATCCGCCCCTCCGCCCCTCTACCCCTCACCCGTTCACCCCTCCACCCTCCCCGCGTCTCTGCCCGTCCACCCGTCGACCCCTCCGCCCCTCTACACCATCCACCCCTCCACCCTCCACCCCTCTACACCATCCACCCCTCCACCCTCCACCCCTCTACACCATCCACCCCTCCACCCCTCCACCCTCCACCCCTCTACACCATCCACCCCTCCACCCTCCGCCCTCCACCCGTCCACTCACCATCTTGGTTTAGCACCAACAAGCATGAGAACTCGTAGAGCGATGCGCTTGTGGAGGTTCCAGTGCTCGACGGCGGCAGCCACCATCAAGCCCCCGAAGAAGACCGTGGTGGTATCGGTGAAGTAGTTCCTGCAAACATCCTTGGACCTTTGGATACCAAAGAGCGGGAAGAGGAGGATAGGGAGGAGGGCGGTGGCCGCCAGGGGCATACACTCGGTCATCCAGTACAGCGCCATGATGATTATGCAGTAGGCCATATGGCCAATCTACAGGAGCAAAAGTGGGCAATTTCGTAGTTATTTTTAGGTTATTTTTTTGATTGAATGAATTCTAAATGTTAACTACCCAAACCACTAAACATTGTCATTTAGGAGTATGAATGTACTTAAAACCAATAAAATGACAAACATTCACGTCAGGATATATTTGTTAGACGCCCCTGAAAATATTTGAGTCCCCCTTTTCCCTTCAAGCAAATAGACCAAACCTCGCTCAAAGTAAGATGTTCTGGCTTTACATTTAATTTCTTTCTACTATTTTTTCCCGGAAAAAATGGTGACAGACTCCCATATTCAAAAATTGCCCTTTGATCAAACGCTGCGCCTTTTGCCAATATTGCAACGGATGTAGATACAAAGAAATTGACTGCCTTTCTACCCAATATTACCCAAACGTTCTTTTTCAGTTCAATTCAAATTTGTATTTTGTCATTTTATATTGTAAATTTATTTGAGGCACAGTACAGTGTCAAATAACATTTTCTATTAGTATTTTTTTCTAAAAAGTGTCGATTTTTCCCCCTACAGAATTAAGTGCTCATCATGACTTGTTTGCTTACATGTCACTTTCCATTTTCCAAATTAATTTATGTCGATAAAAATTGTGAAAGGGGGGGGGGGTATAGCACCCAATTTAATTTTACTGTATATCCGGTCTGCTGTTGTTATGAAACAATACCTTTGACGTAGGCTCCTTCGACTAGAAATATGTTAAAAATCAATAAAAAAATTCTTAACGACCACGGCACATAAGGCACATAATATTTAGTACGCAATATAGATATTACTTGCTCCCCCGATCATGGTAATTTTTCAAGACTATCTTCCTAGGTTAAAAATTAATGAATATGAATAATCTAAAGTTCGTGCTACAGGTCTAATATCTTACAAACAATAACATTATGTTCGTGTCCTTAGTCGTAAATGATTTTCCGAACGATAAATTCATTTTAAATACGAAAAGGTAACGTTGGTGATAATAAAATGTTTTTTTTATAGCGCCTAATACGAGGTACCTGTATTTGTTCAACGAGTGTTTTGAATATAGATCACATATTCACACCATAAATAATGTTTTTTGATGATCCATAAATTAAACACCCGATTGCATATGTTTTTTAATGGGTTATGATATCCGTGAAACTTATATAAGAAGTAGAATTGGATAGTTAACGTTTTCAGCTGACATGATTTGTTCAATAGGAGTTCACATTAACGAAAACTTTGAAAGATTTTGGAAAGTAATGTGCAGGTTGCCTTTGTCTCACATTTTAAAAGCGAGTGCAAATTTGTCTTTCCCATCTATAAGGGAAGAAAAATACTTCCATGATTAATTATTCATTGATTACATTACAATTTCAGCCGACGATATATAATATGAAACCTTAATTGCACCAGAACGATTAACAACACTCGGATTCCTTTTGTATAATTTTGATAACAGAAGAGAATGAACACGAAAGGGCACATCTAATATATCGCAAGGACACTATTTTATCCAAGTTTGTGCAATAGGCAATTTTTAAGGTGTGTCTTAAATAAAATAATAATTCTGATCACTGTATCATCCTGAGAGCCCTACCAGAGCTTGAATCAGACCCCTTCTCCTAAAAAATAGAAGTGAGCGCTGGGCCGTTATGATAATGAAAATGAATCAAGAAATCTTGGCATTTTAGGGAATACTATGATTTTCAACGACACGAAACAAATAGTAAACATCTAATTTAATAGTGATCACTTTATTTGTCCGTTTGTTTATAATTAATATTGGAGTTATCTCAGGTAACAATTGTGAATTCCTATATTTTTTAAACGTGGTTTCCACTTTTTAAAAAGGTGATTATTATTATGAAAACAAGATAAGACAAGAAAGATGATTTGTTGATTTTGCCATAACGGAGAAATTGTCTTTTGGTTCCCACGATGGAACAATAAACAATATAGCTAGGTATAATTACCTCAACGTGAGCTTAATTGGGAAGATGAACAAATGTTTTCCGTTATCCTGATCACTTCTTTACGACAAGAAAATAGATTTGATATTTTCTTCAACAGTATTTACTTGCCTTATAGTGAAAACTATACGATGGGCCAATATCACATGAAAAACACGATGTAATGCCAATGGTAATTAATACTCTGTATTTATAGCGATCTGCACGCACGATAGTCGCTATTATTGTTCCCTATACGATGGGTCAATATCACATGAAAAACACGATGTGATGACTATGATAATTAATACTCTGTATTTAAAGCAATCTGCACGCACTATATAGTCGCTATTATTGTTCCCTATACGATGGGTCAATATCACATGAAAAACACGATATGATGACTATGATAATTAATACTCTGTATTTAAAGCGATCTGCACGCACTATATTCGCTATTATTAGGGACTTTTCGATTTGCACTTTCATAAGTGGACTGCGACGTATGCGGTCATTTTTAAGCAGGGTTGAAGCGGCACCCTGACTGTTGTTCGTTACCGTTTCGATGTTACACAACTACGACGCTCGCTAGTGAGCGCGAAACGCGATCAAATAGCTAAAGATATAACACCAAATTCGGTGCATGGCACTGTTCTAAAAAATTATGCTGCAGCAGATTAGCGTTGCATGAATAAAATGTGTTCATTTTATGAATTATTCTGCTTGGTGAGCGCGAAATTCGATCGAAAAGCTAAAGATTCAACACACCAAATTCGGTGCATGGGACTGATCTCGAAAATTATGCTGCAACAGATTGGCGATGCGCAAACAAAATGTGTTCATTTCATGAATTATTCTGCAACAATTTTAATTTAAGAGAAATGACAGACACGAAAATGTGTTAATTTAAGAGAATTCACGCTTCCACCACTCTCCGGTTCTAGAATTAGGTCAATTGGGTCCATTTTGTGACTTCAATTTGATGTTTCGTGCCTACAAAAGATTGCTTACGAACATGTATCGTCGCAGTTTGCGAACGACGGCAAAACAAGGGCGAACGCGTTCGAAAATTCTGCTACGAACGATGAGCTCGTCGATGCGCATGCGCACTGCTTCAAATGTGACCGCATACGTCGCAGTCCACTAGTGAACGTGCAAATCGAAAAGTCCCTATTGTTCCCGACTCTTGCCTTGCAAAATAAACAGATAGAGTATGATACTTTTTATCACATAACTGTAAAAATGTGGTCTACTTTAGCCAGGGAAGAGACACATTGTTATTGATACTGCTCTTCGTGTGGTCCCTACCACTCCATCGTTGCCAGGTACACATGGGTCGAAAGGGAATGTGTGGGCAAAACACCTTGCCCAAGGATGTAAGTATTAGGGACTTTTAGATTTGCCGAACAACAACGTGGATTGCTACGGTCGACGTCCTTTTAATGCACTGCCTTGAATGGACGTCACACGTATCAGTCCACGCAAATCTAAAAGTCCCTATTAGCACTTATATGGAACGAACCTTTGTATGAAGGTCAATAGCCATACCACAGTGCATAATGCTATTTAATATTCAGCAGCGGATAAATACCTTTGTGGTCTTGTCTTCAAAGTAATATTATCACAATTCTTTTCAATCTTCATAATGAAGGGAAATTAAAAGCAAATTGTTTCCAACTTGTGTTCGGAGGATTTAACACAAAGGGAGAAAGAAGTGAATATGTTCACGATTAACTACCATGTTATTTACTTTTTTAAAGGTTTATTGCTATACTACATCCAAAATGTATACCCAAACACTCAATTCGTTGCTGAAATATTATCACGAGAAATGTCTCATTATAATTTTTAGGGGAAAGCAACCTAAACAACGATTGCTGAATTTTAGCGACAATCGTTCGACATTGCTGCTCTGTACTACTACTTTGACAAGCAGTATAAACATTTTTCTTCTTCAGGACGCATTATTAATTCGTTTAACAGTTGATTCCACTCGGTTGATTATATTTTTTATTTTTGCATATGATGTGAGTGAAACAATGTGGTATACTGAAACACAAAAGAAAACTTCAAACGGTTTGTGAATTACAAGTTAGAGCATTATTTTCCCCAAATTTTAATTTCTTATTATACTTTTTTAACTTATCGTGACCTCAAAATTAATGGCTTAGATTACAATGTAATCAAACTGGAAGCTCAAATACTTCGATAAAAACAAACGCACAAAAACTTACTGAGCCTCATCTTCGATAAAAACCACAACTTCCATTTGCACGTTAAAATAACCTGTGGTGTCTTCCCTGATTTCCTTATATTTCTGTGGTTATTACTCAGCCACTATGAATTTTCTACCAAAATATTTTGCCACATGTCATATATTTTTAATCTTAAACATTCAGTATAAGTTTTTTTGGATTTTGTGAGAATTCATTTTCTATATTGACGAGAATTCAAGTTTATCTCTACAGAGCAATCCAACTTTGACCTTAGTAAGAAGTTTCAATTATTTGACAGCAGAAAAGTAAGCGGAAAATACCGATTTTTAAACGTTGTGCGATGGTTGCATAGTTTTAGGGGGGAAATGAGAAACTATAATGAGAAACATAGCCTGTGCAAGAACAAAAACAACACCAAAGAATAAAAAAAAAAACATTTAAAATACTATCACATGATTTCGTAGAGAATTATATCACACATTGACAAGGGTTTTTACCTTATTGTTATTTAATATTCTATTCGTGTTAGTGAATAATAAGAAAGCAGTGGCATTCTTTTTTCATAAAATATCTTAAAAATAAAGGCTGAGTATTCAAATATTGAGGTCCTAACATGTGGCAACTGGCAAGCATACAATATGGAAGATCCGATCTGATCAGAGATTTGTTGACAAATATAAAAGGGGGCTTTCTATTTTCTACTCACCGAATCGTTGAACGCTATGGGTACCCAGCCGAATATAATGGGTACAAGCACAATCACCAGATATTGCCAATTTTTCAACACCTCCTGAAACACCAATCCTCTTTCCTTGCCCATCTTTCTTTTTGCGACCTATCTCAATTTTGTTGAAGTAAACTTGCAAGTTTGAGTTTCTTTAATGGCGACGCCGAAAGATGGTTGGGTAAAAGAAATGAAGGAACAGCGAAGTTTTTCGCTCCGTATGAAATTATGTAGCAATTGCGTACGGTAGTGCATGCGTACGTATATGTATGCAAATTCTGTTCGTTTTGGAGTGCTCTCACGATCGGACACCGGAAAAGAGAGACCAATAAAAATAACATAGTAAGTGAGTCTGACTTATAGTGATAATTTGCTAGCTGCAAGATTATCAGTTTAGGAAATTTAGACCTCAAAGCGCCTTAATCCAATCTGATCTTCGCCCTTATCAGGTGCGACAGCCATAATACGTTTAATTGTCAATATACGTTACATTATTCATATCCTACTCCTCTACATGTATATACCCTTCGTATTTCCGCCCTTTTTGTCTCCGTCGGAAATCAGACTGGGTTCATACCCTGTATAATAGCCTTCACGTTGAATCAAACGCAATCGAATAAACTCAAAATCCAGCAGATCGAACACAATGTCTATTCTATTTAATTTGTGAATCGTTCTGAACTTTGGTGGAAGCAAATGTTTGCGCGAAACTTACTGGAATGTTATAAAAAGTCCCTCTCTGTCTCTCTTTCCTAATTCTCTCTTGCAATTTGTTATAAATAATGTTTTCAGCCCTCAATAAATACAGCCTACATGCCGAAAATAAATCTTGGAGCATAGGCGTTAGAGGGTGGGAATGCTGTGCCCCCCCCCCCCACCTCTGACAATTTTGAAAATACCGTTACTAAAGCAGCAAGGTGCTCTAATATAATATGCTTTATATCTTATTTAGTGTAATCTAATGACTAAATTTTCAAAAATGACCACAATAAAGTGTCACTGTTTTTTCCTCGCTTGCTTGACTCGCCCACAAACTTAGACACTGCATTGAAAATTGATATTGGGGTAAGACCCATCAGTTCACTGGATTAAATGTGCTTGCATGCTTGTGATAAGGGGCTATTTGTACAAATTAAGAATGGAAATGTAACGGGTTTTATCCACTTTTTCCCTGCTGACAGTGCACCTTTTTGTAGCCTGTATTTAAATATTTATGAATTCCACTTTTTCAAGATATTTCAGATTCCGTTTTTCAAAACAAAGATTAAAATAAGATAGCCTATATCATATTATTTTTTGGTGTTTCGATTAGTAACGCTTATATTCTTCCAGTTGTATTTTTTGCACATATCATAGCGCTTTCAAATAGTAATAATATCACTAGTATTGCTTGTGATGTTTAAGCGAAGATACTATTTAAGACAGTATATAGCTAGCATTGAATTGTTATATATTTGGTTATATCGAGGGGAAAATTAAATGCTTTTCTTTTCAATATTACGAATATAATTTTCTCTCTTTCTTCGGGATTTAGATTCAAGTGCCCCCGAAATGCAGAACAAATCTTTATCATAACACCTTAGCTTGGGAGGAGTTATGCAGGACTGATTATTTACTCACAGCCTCAAAATTTGTTTTGGAGCGAATAAAACACAATCCAAAAAAGTATATATAAATCAGATCATGAATAGAAAATCTGTCAATATTTACAATCCTGTGGACCATTTGCAGGTATAAATCCACAATAATCGAATAAGTAAATACAAGGGTTTTATACTGAGCACTCGCTTTATTGCAGGCTGGCTACTCATTGAATAATCGAAAAAGAACCCCTCTCTCTCTCTCTCTCTTTCTCTCTCTCTCATTCCCTCCCTTCCCCTTCCGTCTTTCGCTATATCTCTCTTACTTTAGCTTTCCTTGTTGCCAGCTCATCATTTCCCTCTTTATCGATATAGCACTTTGACCTTTCACTCAATTTCTCTATTATATCATAATCTTCTTCAGTTTAAAAAAACATCTAGATTTCCTCATCTGCCAGTGATGGCGCTATAACTTGGCGCTTGCTATAGTGTCCCTTTATAGGGACACTAGCGCTTGCCTATTGGTTGGAAGTTTCTCACTCACTCACTCACTCACTCACTCACTCACTCACTCACGCATATTGGCGTACTGGTGGGGGGGGGGGCTAGGGGGGGCGCCAGCCCCCCCCCCCAAATAAAATTGAACCATGACTTATTTTCACAAGTAATGTATAAATGTTCGTGATATCACATGATTTTCAACAAAATGCTATAGTTTCTCCATTATTTCTTGCAAACCGACCCATTCCCAAATAGCCAGGAAGAGCATATGTGTTTTATAGTCACTAAGGGCCTTATAGTGGCCACTAACAGTAACACTAATTCCTTTCCAGAAGCTACTGTGCAAAGCACTGTCGGGAGATAACATGCTACCCACCACTCGGGCTGAGCATGCACAGATTTGCGAACGAGCGTTCCATACTTACATCATGTAACACTGCACAGAGTAATAATGTATTGAAACGTCAAAGCTTCCGCGCTTAGCGCGGGAGGGGGGGGGGGGGGGGGGACTGAATTCAGACAAGGATTAAGAGTCGGGACCGGTACAATGAATTGTCTTCTTTCTCTGATAATTAAATGAAACGTCATAGCTTCCGCGCTTCGCGCGGGAGGGGCGAAACAAGAATTAAGAATCGAGAACATTATAACGGATCGTCTTCTTTCTCTAATAGTTTAATGAAGTGTCAAGGCTTCCGCGCTTTGCGCGGGAGGGGGGAACTGAATGCAGACAAGGACACGATACAACGAATCGTCTTCATTCTCTAATAATTTAATAAAACGTGAAAAGCTTCAGCGCTTCGCGCGGGACGAGCGAAAATGAATTCAGACAAGGATTAAGAGTAATAATGAATTGAAACGTCAAAGCTTCCGCGCTTAGCGGGGGAGGGGGGAAAACTGAATTCAGACAAGGATGAAGACTCGGGACCGGTACAATGAATCGTCTTCTTTCTCTAATAATTAAATTAAACGTCATAGCTTCCGCGCTTTGCGCGGGAGGGGCGAAACAAGCTTTAAGAGTCGAGAACAGTAAAACGGATCGTCTTCTTTCTCTAATAATTTAATGAAGTGTCAAAGCTTCCGCGCTTCGCGCGGGAGGGGAAAACTGAAAAATAACTTAGTTCCTGGCCCCGGGTTTAAAGGCTTAAATTTGTAGACATTTGGACATTGGCATTTTTATATTTGTCGGTAATAATATTGGTGGCTCGTTTTGTCGTTAATCGGCGGCCTCACCCTCCCCCCCCCCTCCCCCACTGAAAAAGATCTAGCGACTCCCCTGATAACGACAGTTTATACACTCGAGATAATTTTTGCAAGTACTACTGGTGAAGTACCGGACCACCGTCTTTGTGCATTGTGCGGCATCAAAGCATAATTTATGCAACGTCTCACGACGTGACAGATCACTTTTCTCTAACTTCTAACTAATCAGAGGGCCTCTTTTTTTTCCATGAAGTGTCGGTGGACATTATTGCGCCAAATGTGGTTCTCAAATTGCAAAAGATTCCTACTCTTGTAAGGGTAGCAGAAAGCAATTTTACGTCATATATGCCTGAAAAATGCGTCTAATTTGGTTCTAAAATTGCAAATGCTTCTTACACTGGGAGGGGGCCAGAACACCCTCCCAGACCCACCCCCTGCTTGGTCGCTCCGCTCCCTCGCCGTTAAAGCCTCGTTCTGTTGCTTCATCGTTTTACATATATTTCACCCCATGCCATTTTGTGCCCCCCCCCGTAAGAAATTCCTGGATCCGCCACTGATGCCCATACCCCTTGAGCTTCGGGGGGCTTAGCCCCTAGACCCCACTTTGAGAAACGTAATTCAGCGGGGCCTACATGTTAGAGTGGGGTGATTCGGTTTTTTTTTTGTCAGCCCCCCCAAACGTTTTTGCTCATTACGCCACTGCTCACGCACACACACACACGCGCGCACGCACACACGCGTGCACACCACACACACACACACACACTTAATAGACATTCTGTCTTTATTAAACAAGTTATATTTGTAATCTCTATCAGATCTCTCTATCGTTTATCTCCTCTCTGTCCGTCTTTCTGTCTATATTCAGTGGCGGAACTAGCTTTTTGCTAAGGGGGGGTTTGACCAAAATAATGTCGATGCGAAGCATCGTCCACGAGCCGCGAAGCGGCGAGCCGATTTTTTGGGGGTGTTTATTTGAACCCCGTAAGTGATGTTTTCCTGGCATCTATTAACACAATGGAGACCATAAAAAGCAGTGCATGATAACGTCTTTTTAAATCAAGTAACAGTTTAATACACAGTTATATCCAGAGTTATCATGTGTTTGGTTAAGTTACCAGATGAGTTGAATATCTTCTCACAATATTTGCACTTGAAAGGGTTTCTCTCCAGCGTGCGTTCTTTTTTCTTTCTTTTTTTCTTTCTTTTTTTCTTTCTTTTTTTCTTTTTTTTGTTTTTTTTGTTCCCCTTTTTTTTTTTTTTTTTTTTTTCTGGGCCGCCCAAGGGGGGGGGGGGTTTAAACCCCCTAACCCCCCCCCCCGTAGATCAGCGCCTGCATATCTCCCATTAGTCCAGATTCAGGCCGTTCTTTGTTTGTATTCTTCTATCACATGCACACACAGCGCGGTATCTCCACTGATCGCGCAATCCCCAAATTTCCGTCCGTTCGAGGTCCAGATTTAGAGGAATGGCTAGGTCTACTTTCAACGTTGAGGGTGTGTTTTTTATCAGCTGATTGGGTGCGCTAAACGAAAACGGTACA